>VZTY01017987.1:0-56121 GCA_013400935.1 Turnix velox | reverse complement strand
TCGGCTTCTAGAAAGCCCTGGAAGAAGAGCTACTTGCTGTTTTCTGCCGAGTGTGGCTCAGACAGTGAAGGCTTCCCCTCACCGGAGCTCGTCTACTCGGCGAGCAGTGAGCTTTTAGTGAGTAAGACAAATCTTGCAATTCTTATGTGAATGAAATTGCAAGAGTGAATGTACACATACCCTCCATAGGGTTCTTAGAAAACACTTCTTTCATGTAATCTAAAGGTGTAACTCTACTTTTCTGCTTTTGCGACATGATACATAAAAGACAGCAGTTCTAGTTGTTGTGATGTGGTTGCAGACTATAGGAAAAATGAAGGAAGAAATATAGGAATACCTTGTTTTGTAATAGAGATTATGAGAGTATTTAAACCCTGGACTAGCTGGTTCCTGTTAGGGTAGAGAATGCATCTACCAGATTGGAATATGCTAGGTGAGACTAAGGTAAGATCCTTTTTCATCAGGATTTAGAATTTTCTACAGGCATTACAATGAGAGAAAAGATCTTAGCATCTGTGATCACAAATCAAGAAGCAGAGAGAGAATAAAAGCTTTGAAACCAGGTGGATATCTCACATGGGAGTAGAAGGAACCCTGAAGCAAGAAGGAAATGCACAAGCAGTTCAAGCAGGGACATGTTTCTTGGGAAGTGTACAAAGAAGCTGCTCACTTATATAGGGAAAAGGTCAGGAAGGCCAAGGTGCAGCTGGAGTTGAATTTGGCAAGAGATGCTGAGAGTAACAAGAAGGGCTTCTACAGATATATAAAGCAGAAAAGGAAGCTTAAAGAAAGTGTACCCCCACTGATAAATAGAAAGGATGAAGTTGTAAGAACGGGCGAGGAGAAGGCTGAGGTACTCAATGACACCTTGTTTCTGTCTTCACTGGCAAGGGGCACACCCTCTCTGTATGCCTTCCAAGTTGAAGGAACACATAATGGAGACAGGGGGGAGAAGGTCCTATCTGCTGCCAGTCAAGTTGAGGTTCAGGACCCTCTGAGGATCCTGGATATCCACAAGTTGATGGGAACTGAGGAGTCACATTTGAGAATCCTGAGAGAATTGGCTGATGTAGTTGCCAAGCAACTCTCCATGATATTTGAAAAGTCAGGCCAAGTCACTGGTGACTGGAAGAAGGCAAACGTCACACCCATTTTCAAAATGGGTAGAAAGGAGGATGCTGTAGAAAGAAACTACCGACCTGTCAGCCTCACCTCTGTGCCTGGAAAGATCATGGAGAAAATTTTTCCAGAAGCTATATTATGGCACATGGAGGACAGGCAGGTAATTTGAGACAGCCAGCATGACTTTACCTAGTGGCTATCTACAAGGGAGTGACTACATCAGTGAACAGGAGATCAGTCAACACTGTCTGTCTAAACTTCTCCAAGGCCTTAGACATGGCCCCCCACAATATCCTTCTCTCTACGTGTGGCCTCCTTGGTAGATAAGGAACTGGCTGGCTGGTTGCACCCAGAGGGTTGTGGTCAAAGGCTCAATGACCAGATGGAGAAGAGTGATAATGGGTGTCCCAGTAGTGGGACCAGTGCTATTTAATATCTGCATAGTTGATATAGAGAGTGGAGTTAAGTGCTCCATCATGAAGTTTGCAGATGACATAAAGCTGAGTGGTGCAGATGACATAAAGCTGAGTGGTGCAGCTGACAAGCTGGAGGGATGTATAGCTCAGTTGGGAGAGCATTGCACTCCTAATCTGAGGGTCAGGGGTTCGAGTCCCCGTCCAGGTATGAGGCTTGTCAGAGTTGGGCTGATGGTTGGACTAGATGATCTGAAAGGTCCCTTCCAACGTAGATGACTATGACTATGACTGTGGGATCTCATCCAGAGAGCGCTGGACAGACTGGAGAGATGGGCCCATGCAAACTTCGTGAAGTTCAGCAAGGATAAGTGCAGGGTGCTGCACTTGGGTTGGGCTAATCCTTGTTAACAATACATACTGTGAGGTGATGTGATAGAGTAAAAGTACTTGGGGATACTGGTGGCTTAAAAGCTAGTGTGTACTCACAGCTTGCATCAGCAAAGCTGTGGGCAGCAGATCTAGAGAGGTGATTCTGCCCCTTAGCTCTGCTCTTGTGAGTCCCCACCTGGATTTCTGCCCTGGACCCCTCAGCACAAGAAAGACATGAAACTATTTGTAAGGGTCCAGAGGAAGGCCACAAGGATGATGAGAGAGCTGGAGCACGTCTCCTATGAGGACAGGTTGAGGGAGTTTGGGCTATTCAGCCTGGAGAAGAGAAGGCTGTAGAGAGAACTTACGGTGACCTATCAATACCTGAAGAAGGGGCTGTTTGCCAGGGCATGTAGTGATAGGACTATAGGAAATGGTTTTAAGCTAGAGCAGGGTTTAGGTTATACATTAGGAAAAAATTTTTCACTGTAAATTTAATGAGACACTGGAACAGGTTGCCCAAAGAGGTGGTGGAGGCTCCATCCCTGGAGTCATTCAAGGCCAGGTTTGATGAGGCTCTGAGCAACCTAATGCAGGATGTCCCTGATCAAGTGTAGGATGTCCCTGCTCACTGCAGGGATGTTGAACTAGATGATCACTGTCCCTTCCAACTCTACGATTCTGTCATTATGATGGCAGGCCAGTAATGTGTCTGCCTGAGATCTGCAGCTTTTATTTATTTTTTGTTTAAAGTCAGTTTTGCTATTTGTGTCTGTTCTTCACTCATGCTACTTCCAGTATTACTCTGTGAATTGATAGTTGAGCAAAACCGTCTGCTTCACTGGTAATTTGCATTATAAGGAGCCCTTATAATTCTTAGGAAGATTTAGGGTGGAAGTGATAAGAAATGTCAAGATGTGGGAGTAGAACCAAACAGATACAAGATACTGTACTAGTAGAAATGTCAGAAACCATTGTTGAAAATGTAACAGTGAAAACAGATGTCAAGGAGGATGACTTCAAGCAGAAGTGAAGTTTGAACTGATGTGCAGTGGAGGAAGCTGAAGGATGTTATTAAAATTATGAGGGACGGTTTTAATTTGCATTATTATTTAGTAACGATGCCTTACCTCACTAAGAGAAAAAGGTAGTGATATTTCCAATTTGCTTGTTGTTCTTTCTCCCTCCTAGTCCACTGACTTTGGGTGTTTGATTTCAATGTAAGAATAAGTTTCTCTAATGTTTAAGTTAGGTTGCTTATTAATGCTTTTTTTGCCAAGTTAATGACTTTTTAGTTACAACAGTAATATTTATGTGTTTTATTTCTTTGGTAAATACTTGATTCAAGATTTTAAAGTGGATTTTAGGATCATAAAGGGGGGGAAAAATAGAAGATGTTATTTGAAATTTCGGAGTCTACTCTTTTTTGTTTTTTTCTTATCATACACAGATGATTTTATGATATACACTTTTTAAATAATTATCTGGGACCAGTACTCTTCAACATATTCATCAACAACTTGGACGAGGGACTAGAGTGCACTGTCAGCAAGTTTGCTGATCACACATAACTGGGACAAGTGGCTGACGCACTGGGAGGCTTTGCTGTCATCCAGCCAGACCTGGACAGAGTGGAGAGTTGAGCAAGGAGAAATTCAATGAAATGCAACAAGGGCGAGTGGAGAATCTTGCATATGGGCAAGAATAACCGCATGTATCAGTACAAGTTGTGAACTGAGCTGTTAGATCGCAGTGTAGGAGAAAGGCGCCCAGGGGTCCTTTTAGACAGTAGGATGACAATGAGCTAGCACTGTGCCCTTGTGGCCAAGAAGGCCAGTGGCATCCTGGGGTGTATTAGAAGGTCATGGTTAGTAGGTCAAGAGAGGTTCTCCTCTCCCTCTATGCTGCCCTGGTTAAATCACATCTGTAATATTGTGTCCAATTCTGGGGCCCTCGATTCAAGAAGGACGGAGAACTGCTTAAGAGAGCCTCTACTCTGTGTTTTAACTGAAAGTGCTTTTTCTCTTGGCTTGACCATTTTAGTGCCTTAAAGTTGGTTTTTTTAGCTCTAGTTTTGCAGTACACTGGTGGAACAATCTTGTGCATGCAATAACCAACCCTGGCCTTGTAAAACAGTGTTCTTACAACTGCATAATTTTAAAAAATCTTAACTAGTACAGAAGTATGGAAAAAAGGAGTTACTGCACTGAAAAAATACAATACAAAAATTGCCTTCATCTTAACATACAAAATAATCTGTTGGTCTGGACTAAGTGGATTTACAACACTGGAGAATGTGATGATGCACAAGTGATTTTGGATGGAGTGTCATGGGATAAAAAACTTGCTTTGAATTCTTTATTCATAGTATTTAAAAAGGTAAGAAGAAGAAAAATAAAATATTAGTTACTTTTGCTTTTGATAACCTATTTTTAAACTTATTCACACTTCAACAGCAGTCAGTAAGGAGCTATTTTGGTGTTCAAATATTTTCATACATACATACAGTAGGCTTATTGAAGGAGTAGTACTTAATTTCTTAGCTTTATCAGTTCAGATTTTAATCCTGTATATTTTTATCTGCTTAATGGCGTATACCATAGAGACATCCAAGGTAGCCAATTACAGTCAAGGTCAGCTGGAACTAAGCAAATCTTTTTACACCTTTTTTCTATTAGAAGAGGTAAATATGTGTCTCTGATTCCCCTGCTTTTGAAGAGAAACTCTTAAACACTCATCTAATCAGACATAAATTTTAGTTCTTACAGAAACATAACTTAATTCCAGTAAAATACTTTTTTTTTTCCCTATGGATAAGCACTGTGTGTACATTTACCTGTAATAAAACCAGTATTTTTTTCAGCTCTAATTTATGGAGCATGACCTGTATGAATTGTTAGCGACTAATAATTGAACCAAATTTCTTTTGTTCTGTGCCTAGAATCGGCAGGAGTAGTCTGGAGGAACTAAGTCTAGTCCTTTAGGAAAGTGCTCTATTTGCTCCTTAGTTATTACTGGAGCAAGCATCCAAGTTGTTGAAGTTAGACTTCTCTGAGTCAAGCTTGCTGGAAAATATGCAAGCAATGAGCACAAGAGGAGAAAGAATGAAGTTAAAATCTGTGATTATGAACTAGTTATGTGAGTATATGTAACTCATGTAAATTCAATACAACAGTGCAATACAAGTATAATTTAATTAGAAGTTCTTACTTTGAAAGGATATTTGCATTACTTTTGTTTTATTACTTCATTTTTCTGGAGTTTTTTGTCCAGTTTCAAAAGTTGAACATTGAGAATAGTTCATAGTAATTTGAACAATGTTAAGATCTTACACTGAAATTTGAACGCATGCTCATAGCAAGTGAACATTTTGTTGCTTTTTAAATTATCCTACTATAAAATGTATGATTGGTTGGTATTAAGTATATAATTCAAACTGATTTTGTCAGACACATTCTTTAATATCTTTGTATACTAATAATAGTCTCTGAAATTAATTCTACTTTACTTTGAGAGAAGAATGAAAGTAATTGTCAGTTTATTAGATTTATGTTCAATCTAGTCAGGGGTAAACTTTATTTAATAAGAAGAGACATACCTATATTAGAAAAACCTGTGGTTTTTTTTAATGTAAGAAAGAGATAAAAGGAACTGAGGAAGATTCCTTTACTGTGATGACAATTTGTGTGTAATTTAAGTACTAAGAGAGAACACTGGAATAAGTCATAATTATGTAACATCACTTTATTTCATTTTTTAATTCTAATTATGATGTAGGAGGTAATTTCCAAGTAAGAGTAGGTTTTCCCTTCTTTAGTAAATAATAGATTAAGTTGGATCTTGCTGGTTTGATTCAGTAGTCATTTTACTAAACACACACTTAAGTGTCATTCTGGTAGTCTGCAGAGGAAGGCAAATAACAAGACAAGTCAAAGTATATCCAGAAATAATAAACATGTGGAAACAAGAATCAATTATTTTGTCTGTAGGTTCATTCTCAAAAGATGGGTACAGCCTTGCGTTTTTTTGTCTTAGATATTGATGACACATAGCAAAATCTAGAATGCTGTAATTCTGTCTTTACAGTTTGGTAATGTTGCCTATTTCAGAGAACATATTTCATCTTGAGTCTATTTTCTGCTCTGTGCTATTAGAAAAAGCTAAATATTTACATTCTGTCAAAGATTAAATAAAGTAAACTGAAACAAAATAAGTGAACTAGAGTATTTATATAGTCTTTTTAAAGTAGCTTTCACTATTTTCTGGATATTCTACTTGTAGGAGCTGTTTAGCTCCCTTAGGGGGAGTGGAGAATAAATGGAACAATATTGGATCTAAAAGTTTAATTGTTTATTCATCATTATAATAATAATAATAAGCACCTCTGTCCATGATCTTGGAATTTATAGTCCAGTAAGAAAGGGGGGCTATTGTGTGATTGTTGTGTGGTTATTAAGCATATGAACTTACATACCATTTATCTTTCAACTGTGTTTTAGTTTTCATTCAAAAATACAGATAGGTTTCTTGGTAAATCCTGTGCCTGGGAGATATGTTCTATATTATTGGGTCAACTACAAAGTAACTTTGTTACTTTGAGATATGCGAGGGATCAGTAGATCTTTAAAACAGCGTGTGATGTTTTTAAAAAAATTTCCTAAACCTTATTTTTCCTAGTAGTTTAGATATCAATATATAGGACTTGCTTCTTTACAGGTTTTTGATACACAAATCCATTATACATAGATTTTCTTCGTGCCGCTGTTTATCTAGGTTATCTCTAGGGCTCCATAATTTATTCACCTTAGGTTTTCCCATGATCTCTTCTATTTGAATTAAACTAACTCAGTGAAGATCTTTATATCTTCTTGTGAAACTGTAACTAATTAACTCGCAAATACCTATTGGAATATAATTAAGCTATTGGAATATAATTAAGTGTGTATCTAATGGGTATAAGGCAAGATTCCTTTGTGCTTCTGTCCTCTTTCTTGGCTACATACAATGACACAACCATGCCTATCTTTCCTGTAATTTGATTTTTGATTTAATTTTACACTTCATTTTCATTAGATGTTGGATGATTTTCAAAGGCACTTTTAAAAAAAATTAATGTAACTTTCAGTTCTGTAGCTGAGCTGTCTATTTTTAATTATGAAGAGCATGGAAGCACTTAGAAATTGTAGTTGGTTAACAAACTCATGCGTAAACTTTTGTGTTGATTTTTACAACATGTTTTTACAAAAAACTCGCTTAAGTTCTTGTTGCTACATGAATCTCAGAAGGTCTTGAAAATTTATTAAAACTTTCTAGTGAAATCAAATCTGCCTTGTTATTTGATTATGGGGTTTTTTGTGTGTGGACTATACAATGAAGTGATTTTAAAATTATTTATTTAAGATTCACAATTCTGACTAACAGTCACTGTATTTTATTTATCAATAGTACTTTACTGGTGCAAAAGAAAATCTCTCAGGTGCGAGAATGAAGAAATAAGTCGTCTTCTTCAAAAAAAATTATGATAATTTACTAAAATAGTTAGTTGTATGATATCACCCAGTGTGTTTGATACCAAGGCTTATTATTACTGTTGCCTGTGTATTGAGTGAAACGGGTAATTTTTCAGGTTTTGTATGGCACCATTTTATCTTAGACTTAGCAAACAACATATCAAAAATTAAAAAGCTTAATTCAATTTACCAAAACTTCAGGATCTGTGTGTGCCATGCTCAGAGAAAGCTCAAGGTTTTTTTAAGACTTGGTATGGCACAAAACAAATTCAGAGGGAGGGGAGACACCAGTCAATAAGGCTTTATACCACTTTTTTCTCCATGCTGAATATTTGAATGTAATATATCCTTGATGCTTTTTCAACAGAATTATTTAGAAATTGCATTTTATATTAGTTAAATTACATTTTACTGTATATGTTCTTCCTCCTAAGTAAACCCCCTCCTCCATTTTTTAACAAAGGGAGGAATAGGGATGACCTATGTAAAAGAATAGTCTTTTTAGTATGAGATTGCATATTTATTGATTCATTCCTGTTTTATTGAGGTTTAAAGAGTAAAAGGGATGAAGAATCGTGTATGCATGCTTTCCCTCTGCAGATACTCCATGCAGCAGGATGTGGCTGGCATAATATTAGAATAAAATATGCACGTACTAAACTGCATTTGGGCTGTCTGTGGAAACATGTATAACTGAATACAAATGTGTACACTGGTCAGACCTCTTCTGAAGGAGAGCTCATTATTTGAATATAAACTGTATATAATGATAAATCTGATTAAGCTGATGCTAATGTGCCATTTAAAAAATGAATTAAAGATGATTAATGAATTAAAGAAAATTTAAAACTATTGCTGAAGCAAGATCAAAACTTCAGGTGTTATAATATGGCACACTTGCTATTCTTCTTAGCTGCTTATTGTGATGAGGCACACTAATGCACTAGTGTCTGGTGGAATTGTGCAGCAGCCTCTTCTAAGAAACTGCTGCATAGCTGAAAATACTCAGCTGTGGCCACTAGTATATTGAAGTGTATTTTCTTACTGAGAACTGAAACTTAAGTTTGGTTTTAAAAATCTCTTGAAACTATTCCAAAGACTTAGAATTCCTATTTTGTGAAGCAGTGACTGAAATGAAGACATATAGCCACGGTCCCAAATTACTTGTTTCTTAAATTTAGTTCTGAAGAATTCTGTATGATTAACCTTGCCCCTGATGACTTTTCAGTCTATGTCTGGATTCCCAAACTTCAAATTGTATGCTTTTTTAAGCAAATAATGGGAATGAAATTGTGTTTATTTAATTTGCAATTGTCATTGCTAATAATTTATTGCTGTTGTTTATCCTTCCTGAACCATGTTACCTAACTGTATGATTTCAAAATGTTTCAAACAATTTCAGTGATGCGGATCAAATGGAATAATAGTTTTTTGAGAACTTAAGACCCGAACTTAGAAATGTCACTGGAATTTAAGATCATTAAGACTAGCAGGGCATTATAGAGACAAATGGTCTGAGTGCAGTCCACCTATAATGAAATGCAAGAAATAAATGCAGTATGTTGTGCTATCATAGATATCCACCTAGATATTTCTGTGATGTACATATGATATAGTAGCAATAGAAAAGAATACAACAGTAAAGTCCATGTGCTGTTTGTATTTTCATCGTGTGCACTGTGTGCTAGTATATGCAATCAGATAATACGTAAAATATTAAGCAGCAGTATTGTGGGTGGTTGCATATAGCAGAGAACAGAGTTAACAGAGTAACATCTGAGTTTCCCTGAAGGGCTGGTTGCCTCACTTAGGTACCAGGTACATACCAGAGTTATGCAAAGTCCTCTTTTGCAGAAGTGTAATGTTAAAAAGAAAGAAAAAGAATGATCTCTTTTTGGTGACACTTGAGTGACACTGCCAAAGTGCAGAAAATCTGCTGCTCTTTCAGCCCTGGATTTTGTCTAGTCTGCAGTTGTGCAAGGTTAGGTATTGTGGTGGCAGAAGAATTTACTTATCTAGGAAAAAAACAAGAAACATTCATCCTGAGTTAGCATGTCAGAGGTAAAGAAAGAGTAAATGATCATGTTCTCTTGCCACCACACATTCGAAAAACTTATTTTCACTTAACATCAAGAGTTTTTCTAACACATTTAAAACTCATAATGATAAAGCCTGATTTTTTCTAAAATTGTCTTTGCTCCATTAATGTGGTGTAATCCTTCCCTGCATCTTTCCAGTATTACTAACATAACTCACATACCTCAGAAGATGATAAAAATTACTAGATTATCAAATTTTATGTATTTTAATATTTTCAAAACATAGTTTAACTGTGATGCTTAATTATTATCTCTGATTGAATTTCTGTATGTCTGGAAGGCCTAGTGCATCTTGGTATTTAAAAGGATTTCCCTCAACTTTTTCCACTTCTGTTGTTTTCTTGGTTTTTTTTTTTTTTTCAGATGCAGTTGTATAAATGCTACCATGGTTTAACACCAGTGCTTTTTGACTGCTAATAGTAACCATCCATGAAGATCTAGCCTGTGTGTGGACTATTTATGTATTGCCATTACTGTATATAAAAGCTTCCAAAGTTTTATTTAGTTTTACTTATTTTGAAGCAGAGAGACATGTGAAAGTAGGATTTCTCTTCTGTGAAAAAGTGTTGCTTTGTGGAATTATTCAGGTATTGCTAGTATGTTTAAATTAATAATCTCTTTTAATTCAGTATAACTTCAAAGCATCTACAGCTCAATCACTTCATAAAGCTTTTTCAGTCATCCTTTGCTAAACATTTTGAGCTAATGCGATTGAAAAATGCATTTCTTTCTTTTTGATCAGAATAGATTTTGTCTTGAGAAACAAGTCTGTGTTATAGCACAGGGATATTAAATGTAGCTTTAAATCTTTGAGGCATTGTAATCCAGCCTGAAGCACTGCAGATAAAATGCTTGTGGTTCTTAAACTTTCTTGATGTCTGAGAGCTGGGCTTCATTCAATAAGTGGACTGTTGTCTCAACATGCATAGGTAATGCCTTTTGCTTTCACGTTGCATGTGCCTTCTATTTCAAAAGGCTTTTTAAGAAAAATATCTTGCAAGATAAAAATGTGCATTTTTCCCATCAAATCCATGAAGTGATCCTGGAATGATTTTTTTTTTGTTTAGATTCTAGATCTTGTAGAGATCACAGCTGCTTTTTAAGATAACTTCACCATCTTCACATGATTGGTTCACTTTTTTGTGATGCTGTTTTGGCTAAAGCTTTCTGCTGGTAGCATAAATTTGGCATTATGAAGTTTCTTTCATAAACATAAGTAATTTTCTTTGATAATGTGAAAATATGTCTTCATCGTGTTCTGTTGCTTTTTTGTTAAAATCATTGTGCTGTTTGGCGTTACTTTTTGTGTAGTAGAGTAGACCCATTCATACTCTATGGCTTCATTACACAAGGCACTTTCAAAGACCTAAAGAGCCTTTTGGGGCCTTGTTAGATACACTGTGGTCTGTAAGGTATATTTAACTGCTTCCATGCCTCATCATGTACTTTAGAGAAGAGTCATCAGGTATCTTGCTAAGAATGGAGGCATACAAGAAGATTACAGCTATCAGAATGAGCAACTAGCAGTAAAGAGGTTAAAAAAGCCCCACATTTTTCTGGTGAGAAATACATTTCATTCTATTATCCATTTCAATCCTCATCTCTTTCTTCCTAGAGAAGTTCAAAGATGTGTGAAAAAATTTGTTATTGAGGGATGTCATGAGTGGTCAGCTCCAGCTCTGCTTTGCAAGACCATATCAGCCACATGAAGCTCATTTCAAACTGGTTTAAGACACTACTACAACCACTATGGAACACACAGTAAATTCAGATGTAATGTATTGATATTGCAGCTTGGTTTACAGTTAAGAAGTGCGAATCCATTGGATTTGTTGAGATAGGTCTAAATGTATGCCTTATATGAAGTGAAAACCCTGAACATCTGTCAGTTATAAATCTTAGTTACAATATCCTTTTTATTTTTTTTTTGCCACAGTACTGTTTTCCTTGAGATTTTTAATCTGCTTCAAATGAAGAATTTTCATATTCAGTCATTCTTGATAAGTAGGAATTATTTCTAGAAAACATCCTGTGGAAATTCAGGTCTATAGTTTGAGCTCATGTGATTCAGTTTCAACATTAAAATTACAGTTGAAATTAAGTGTTTAGTGTAATTTCCTGTACCTTTTGGATTTAAACCTTTTTAAGATGGAAAACTTCTCTAGTCTTCCCAGACAATGCTGCAGGTTGTATTTGCCAATAGGGATAGTGGAACATATGTTTCAGTTGGTGAAGAGTGGAAGTTAGATAAATGTTGCAGTCTTTTATTTTGTGGCATTTTGTTAGTTATGTGTCTGGGGCAGTTTTCAAGATGCATCCAGTGTGCAAAGCTCTTAAAAACTAATATGTTGCATCTAAATGGAAAAAATGTATATAAAACTTCATCCGTAATACAAGATCTTTAATTTCACGGTGTAGTTAGTAAGAAACATACTGCAGTATATTTGCATATCTTGTAGTGCTGTAATTTTAAATGTAATTTAGTACACAGTTTCATCTAGCTTTAGTTGATCTTGGAAAATATGCTCTCAGTATTATAAATGTATCACATATGGTTTGCATGAATTTAAGCTGTATGACTGTCATTGTTAGTCTATAGTGATTGTCCATCTGTTGTCTTTCGATTAGAGTGACAATGTTAAAATTTGATCTATTTTTATAAGTGACTCTGAAGTAAGAAAATTCTTACCGCAAGGCTTGTTGAAATTATTTGTGGAAGGACACATCCAGTAAGATTTTTCTTTGGTACTATTAGTTACTTGCTCCAAGAAATTATTAGAATCATTGAATACTTTGGGTTGGAAGGGACCTTAAAGATCGTCTAGTTCCAACCTCCCTGCCCTAGGCAGGAACACTTCTCACTAGATCAGGTTGTTCAGTGCCTTGTCCAGCCTGGCCTTAAACACCTCCAAGGAGGGGAGCATCCACAACCTCTCTGGGCAACCCATTCCAGTGTTTCACCATGCTCACAGGAAAGATTTTTTTTCTTATATCTAGTCTGAATCTCCCCTCTTCCAATTTACATCCTCATGGTCTTAAATGGGGAAAGTCCGGGTTCTCTAAAGGGAACTCTTTCTAAACATTGTGATGAAAACTCAGCTGATGTATGGGATTTTGGTGGTCTGTAGAGGAAGGAGTAAAGTCTGAATTAGCACCTGAATGCCTAAACATATGAACTAAGCAGATAACTGGCATTTTATGGAATGTCAATGAGCTGGAGTTTGGCTTCTAAGTTGTTCAGAATCACTTGCACTTGAAACTGAAAGCTCAGCATCTTCACAGAACTATATGCAGACATAGTAGGTTTTTAAAACCTTCACTCTTCTTATCATATTTAGCCTCAACTTTCTAACAATTGTAATTGTCCACAGAAAACATTTTGAGATAAATGCATTATCGAGTTTTGAAATTTTCTTATTTTTGTAAATACTAAGACCTGGGGGGCAAAGTAAGGGCTATATTGTGGATTAAGTGAAGTATCTCAAGGCTGTGCTTTTCTGATAACTGAACCTGAAGTGACCTTTCTCAGACACAATTACAGAGCTGTATGTTTTTCCTTTAATTTCATCAGGGGTTTAATTAGTATACAAATAAAACTTCCCTTATCTTCCTTTCTACCTAATTGGCTTGTCTTTGCTTATACATGAAGAATGTGAAAATGGGCTGTAATTAGGGTGACCGTGTTAACCTTTTTTCTCAAATGTACTGTTGCTTAAAGGCCTCAAGGCCTAAAAACAGTGCTTTGGATTATTGCTTTGCAATCACTATGGCTTTCCCATAGGTTTTCTCATGAGCAGAAGGGCTTTGGGTGCTGCAGGTTCCCACTGCTTAACTGGATCTTCATTCTTCTCCCCACTAAATGTTTATTGATTATCTCACTGCTCCACACTCAGCCTCCAACAACTTAATATTAGGTGACAGTCAGGAGAGTTCTCCAAGTAATTAGAGTGGAGCATTGAGGGAACAATTAGGAGCAGAGTTATTAAACTTGATTTATCCTATTCTCTCCTGAACACTTTCTTGGATATCAGAACATCACACTTTCACAATCTACCCTGGCTGAGAAATTAGTGGCTAACCTGCTGCTTATCATTGTTGCCTTGCTGCCTTGAGGCACACCCTCTTGGTTTCAGTCACTCAGCTGGAAATATTAGAGTCCATAAAGTTTATCAAGGGTTTTAATTAGATCCATCTGAAGTAGGAAAAAAGAGAGACTTAGTAGCCATTACTTTAGAGTACTCCACACTGTATTTGAGCAATTTCCAAGGCTTGACTTAAACCTACAGTAGCAAAGAGCTTCAAGTGAATGCTGAAACTGCTTTTAGAGAGTTAAGAATAGTTTACATAAAGATTCAGTTCAGATAAAGTCTGAATCCTTTGGAGATTTCTGTAAGTAGTGGTGAAAGTTTTGAATATAATAATGCAGCTGTTCTGTGAGATATTTTCATTGTCATTTCTGTATTGCTTTGCCACCAGCTAATGTGGATTGCTGATCATACCTTTCAAAGAGCTAGGCTTCATAATTAATAGGCCTGTGCTTTCAATCGGTAAGCAAGAATAGCTCCCAGAATGTTTTGACACCTAGAGCATCTCTTCAGTATTTGTAGTCAGTGATAAAAGCTTTATGAAGGAGCAGACAGCTATTCAGCCCTGTAGAAGAACAGCTATCTAATAAAAATGAAATAAGTGCGCACAGTGTTTCTATTGTCCCGTCTTTCTTCGCTTACTTAGATCATTGCATTCTTGGGCCCAGACTGCTTCCCTTCTGCCTCTATATCAAAAATTGCTAGCATCAAAATATTAGCAGAATGATCTTTTCTGTATTTTCAAGATCTCAGTCTTATGACTGAATCTTAAACCCAGTTTTTTCAATCAGATGAAAAAGTGGGATGAACAAAGAATTGACACAGTAGACAGTATCCTCTGTTCAGTATATTTTTTAATGTCAAAAGATGGGAATATGGGTCAAGGGGAGACATGACTCAGTTTTCAGAGCTATTTCCACATTGTTGACTTAGCCTAAAACAAAGAAACACTAAGTACAGTAAATGGAAGAATATACTGTTCTTTGTTGTTCAGTTAAAGATGACTCCTTTTATCCTTGCTAATCCACATCTGCTTTCTTGGCAGTGACTGTTCTGAAAATCTGACAATTCACAACTTCATTTGTTCAGACAGGGCTTTGGTAGTTGTCAGTGGCATCAGGGTGGAATTTCTGAATGCTGCACTTCTGTTTTTGGACATCTTTATGCTAGTAATGCAGTAGAAGAATGAGATCTGTGTGTTTATCTTAGGTAAAAAATAACATTCTTTATTGAGAGTAATGACATAAGAGTCAGTCTAGAGTTTCTCAGCCTGCAGTAATTTGAGCAAGGCTGTTATTACTATTATTAGCATTTCAGTTTTTTAAACTCCTGTTTTGTTGGGTTTTTTTTGTGGTTTGGTGTTTTTTGTTTTTATTTTTTTGATTAAAGCAGTGACTAAGCTCAGCTGGGATTTTGTAAATTGTTGAACAAGGATTCGGGTAGTGGTTCCTCACCTTCCAAATTCATTGTTGAAATAAAATGCTTATGTTGAGAAATTGTTGTAGAAAACTTGTGTCAATCTACAGATTGTGGTTTATTGTGCAGGATCATTCAGGTTTGTGCTGTACTTTGTTATTTTATAGAAAATTTCTCTAGCATATTATTTTTTGATGTGTCTTTGACTCTTGGAAAGATCTGAAGCTTTTGCCGATTAGTTGTTATCAGTGCACTCAGCCTTTTGCATGTACTGTTCTTAATCCTATCCACATCGTATTCTCCATGTTCTGCAGTCCAAGTCAAGTACATCTTGTACAGATTATGCAGAGAATTCTTAGAAGTTAAGGAGAAAACATACCCATAACATTTGAAAACAACGTGCAAGAGTTCAGTCTTGCCACAGTGGAGCCTTCTCTATCCTTCTCTGTTAGTTTAGGACCCATCAGGGAATTTGCATTTTTGTAGAAGAATGTTTATAGCCATCTATGATATTTTCTTTCAAAAAAGGCTATTAACAGCTCTAAGTAAAATGTAACATTTAGCAAACTATAAAATCACATAATTAATACTCCAGTCTATAAAGGTATTGATTTATTCTAGAGAAAGGAGTAGCAACTAGCCAAGTTCTGTATTAATTACTTCTGTGTGCTATTTGTCATCTGTTGCATTAATCTGAATTGATTTAATGCATGTTGTGTAAATTCTAAGCCAGACAAAAACAGTAAAAAATGTATGTACTATTTTGTGTATTGGAATGCTAAAATAGGGAAAGCAACATAAAGCAGTGATTTGTTCTTGTCAAGAATTGCACCAAAACTGAATTTATTGAACTAATAGAGAATATTAGATTCTTTCTATTTTTTTAAGGCTGAAATTTCTGAATAGTGCAGAATATTTATGTAAACACTACTTTCTGCATTCCCCTTCTTTGTGGGCATTTTTTTCTTTAACAGTCATGTTAAATTAACCTCTCGCAATATTCTGTTCTCCTTAATGCTGTACTCTTGATTACTTCCACTGCATTCAGATCTGGTATTTGCAAATACAGTATGGGTAGCATAGTATATATACCTGTTTGATCAACAAATCACTTTATTTTGTGCAATGTATTTGTATATAGGCAATATAGTAAAAATTGGGGTCTCTAATTTATTAAAGTTTTTTTCTAAAGAATTCATAAGACCTTAGTTTGTAATGGTCCAAATCTACTTTACAGTCAATATGTTTTCCACTTTGTTTAATAGCCTATGGCATAAATTGAAGTTAATTATTTGGGCTGACAAGTAACTATGCTTTCTCTTTGCTTGCAGAGACTCTCTGAGGCAGAGATGAAGCTGAGAAGCAAAGATCAATGTCTGCGTCAGCTCAATAGACTTCTTACCCAGCTGGAGCAGGACAAGCGTAGACAGAAAGAGGGCATCCAAGATGCAGAGAGTGCCCTCTGCATGGCAGTGAAGTGAGCGCCGGGACCTTGGGGAGATCACTTAAAACAGACAAAAGATCAATTCTTACTTTCATGCACAGGGTTTTAGCCCTGGCTAATGTAATGCTAGAAAACAAAAGTACATCTGTCTCTCTTTGAAATTCAGTGGTAGTTTTCTAAAAAGAAAACTGTTTGTTCACAATAATAGACAGTATGTTTTCTGCAGTTATTCCGTGATACTGTGCAAAATTCTGCATCCTGAAATAGCTAGAGCATTTTTGTTTGCCAGTTATCTTACTGATTTTATGATATCACTTTGGTAGACCATTGGTGGTCTGTTTATTTACGAGATGGTCGCTTGTTTCTCTATTTCCACAGCATCTTTTTAGATAGAGAGAGACAATTTATAATACAAACTGACATAGCTGCAAGGTGGCAGGTCTTAGTTGCCAAAGGGACTGAAACACATTTGGTCCTGGTCTTATCTATGGAACAGGATAGATTTTTAAGCTGATTTTAGAGACATTTGGATTTAGACATAAACCCCATGCATTTCTATACTTGAACCTGGAGAGCAGAAGGAGATGTTCAGGGACCAATCTTGAAAAAGACAAGTAGTCGAAAGGTTTTCCAGTGACTTTAATGAGATTATGACTAACCACTTGCATTTATATAGTCAGATAAAAAAGTAAATCTTTGCAGACTTTGTTATATGTTACTCTTATTGAAGTATGTGCTTTGAATAGTGCTGGACCATAGCTAAGATTTTTAAAAAGTGTAATCTAAAAATTCTCATTATACCCAGGATCCATCTGATCTTTGAAGAAGAATAGCTTAGAAGCTTTAATGGTCTTATGTACAATTGAATTAATCTAATTAGTATAGCTATCAGTGAAATGTTTAACAAGATAAATAAATTAAAAATGTTATTTGGTATGAGTGTATTAAAGCTGATCTGACTCAAAGAAGGATATGTTCTGGAAAGCTTGCCCCTTTTCACCATGACCCAAAATACCTCACAAGTTCTAGTAAAGATCATTCCATGTAGCCCTTCTTATATTTAGAAAATGCTATTTTAACATTAAATTATTTTACAGTTGGTAAAACTGTAGATAACAGTTGAATACTGACAAAGAAGAGCATTGTTAATTATTCTTTTACTAGTTGTTTGTGACAAATGTCTTTTTTTTCCCCTTTTGGAACATCTAAGCAAGTGATGAGTGTAAGCAATCAAATTGTAAGCATGGATGTCTTTCAAGTTCTTTCATAATCTTTTGTTCAACTTCAAAGGCTACCAGGATGGGTGGCTTGTTCTGAGAATGGCTTGCTTGTTTTTCTTGCAGCGGGTATTAGCATTTCTGTTCTCCTTTCCTCTTGAGTAGGAAGCAGTGCCTCATAGCAGTGAATTCAGCAGAAATTTTGTAGCCTTGTGGTTATTCATCTGCTAGATGGAAACTTTGTGTCAAAACCTTTGCCCCAACTAATGCATAAGTGATAAGGTAAAGTGTGTTCCTTGTGCCTGAGCTACATTTCTGGATAATAATCCTAAAGAATAGTTCTATGATCAGGTTCTACCTTCCGTCGCAACTGTAGGAGTTGATGAATACATGAAATAAAGATTGAATGAAATGTAGATCCTGGCATGTAGGGGTGCGATAGAGTAATTCTTTAAAGTTCTTTACAGTTTTTTTCCTAAGTGCTATAATACCAGAACTTTATTTTAAGATGTTATATAAGATGATCAATCAGTCATAGTCAGGAGGCTTTCTGTTCTCAAAAATAGGAACCTGGGGACCACTAATGTCCTGGCTGCAAAATTCCATCTAAAGATGGTTTCCTTTTAACGGTGAATACCTGAGAATATACAAGGAACAGACTGCCTTTCATGCCAGTAATTAACACAGAAAAAATTAAAGATGTTGAACTGGCTTTCTGGAGCTGACTTCACCCATGCAAAACTGCACTCACTACATAAATGGGGTCAACAGAGAAGGTGAACAGCATGTTCCTGTCAGTCTAGTCCATGGAAAGGCAGAATCTTGAAAAGAGAAAGGATCTAAATGACATCTTTACTAGGAATGTAGAAGTCAATCCTACTTTTTTGTTCATCTTTCTGTATTTGCTGTTAGGATAGTATAAATCAAGAAATGAGGAAGCTGTGGTCATTTCAGGCAAAAGAGTGTGATGCTTTTGACTTCTGTTTTGGGAACTGTAAGACCTCAAACAAAATGTACATAACTGGCAAAGTAAGAACAATTCTAGCATACTAAGGAGTATCAGCTTTTCTGATATAGATTCCATTTTATTTGTTATGGTGTTTTATTGGTCATGCTGCCCTGTTTCCCTTGGTCATACAGTATTATGCAACTTCAGTTCCTTTTCTGTCAATGCAACAGATGAGACCAAGGGTTCTT
Source organism: Turnix velox (assembly GCA_013400935.1). Classification (NCBI taxonomy): domain Eukaryota; kingdom Metazoa; phylum Chordata; class Aves; order Charadriiformes; family Turnicidae; genus Turnix; species Turnix velox. The sequence continues at coordinate 37,246 of VZTY01017987.1, read as the reverse complement.
ATGGCAGCGTAACTGATCAAATCTGTCAAAGCAAATCTTCAAGAAGGCATTAGACTAGTAATTCATTCTCCAGACTTCAGTTTCATAATGATAAGATTTGGATTTAACTTTTTGAAGACTTGATGTTTATAAAATAGCGGAACATTAATTTCTACATCATTACATCTTCAGTTCTGTTAAGTACATTCTTTTTGTTTCTCTTTTTCCTCTTGTAATAGAGACAAAGAACTGATTATTAGTCATATGAAAACTGTGGAAGCCACTCTTCTTAAGGTAAGAATTTGACATGATCCCTACATTTTGAAACAAGTCAAGGTTTTACAGCTTCTTATTCTCAAGGAGGGAGTAGAGTAGAAGTTAAGCAACTTCCTTCCCTTAGATTTTAAGTTTCCACATTCACCTTCTTTCATCTCCAAAAGCTATTTGTATTTAGTGAAATAAAACATGATTTTGTACATGGCCTTCTTATTTTTAATAAAAAACCTTACTACAAAATTCATCTTCCTCCAGTCACTGAGTACTTTTCCTCATTACCAAGTGAAGACTATGGATCATCCAAACAATTTGTTAATTGTTGCAGAATTATCTCTCTCTACTAAGGCAGATGTCATCTGCTGTGGTCACATACACGGTGGCTATAAGACATTTGGCTTTCCATGTATTTCGTTAATCCTTCACACATAATAAATAAGGAAAAGACAGTAACTATTAACATGTAATCACAAATATTTATGCTATTTTTTAAAAAAACTTTTAAAACTTAATATTCTTAATTTGTCTCTTGTATATTTTGCTTTGAAGGTCCAACAAAGCTGTATATATTAATTATTTTTGAGAAAAGGCTGTTTTTAGCTGTAGCTCTAGTGGCTGATTGTTTTATACCCATTTTCAGTTCAGAGTAACACAGAGCAGAAGTGTTTTTATTACCTGGGAGCATTAATTACCCTTATTACCTCTTGAATTCCCAGCAACATGGGAATATGTTCCTTATTTTTATTTCTATGTCCACCAAAACTGCTGTTAATTTAATTTTCAGATGTCTTTTCCAAGTTTTTCTTTCTTTTTGATGTTAACAGAAGTGACTGTACCTAAGCTGTGTGATCTGTGGTATCTTCTTTTGTGTCCCATCTTCTTCATACTGACTTTTTTTAGGCATGGGAAAGTTGTGTAATGGAGAAAGCATTGTCTTTCTACATTAACGTGTACATGTAGTGTGCTTGGCCTTGAGAATTTATTGTTCTGGATTGAAAGTTATATTTTGATTTAGATAGCAGTGCTATATATGTACAAGGATTGAAATTTTTTGGGAAAGGTTATAGGGAAGGATAGGTAGAATCATATACTTAGTACTAATTTGCCTGATGCAATGAATGGATTGAGTAACTGCCATCCTTTTTTTAAGAATTTTAGTTCCTACAAGTGTTTGTTAGTTCATGATATACATAGTTGTTATGCCCAAATAGCTTATTATTGAGTGGCACAGTACTTTATTTTTCTGATTTGTCAACCAGAGAATGAGGATAACATAAAGAGTTAGAAATGTCAGGATGCTGCTTTCAGTAAGAACAAAAAAGAATTGATTGTAAATAATTTATAATTTGACATACAATTTGTTCTAGAAGAACAAAGTGAAATCACTGATCTTTGAGAAATATCTAAAATGTAAGGTCTAAATTATAATGGTAGCTCATCATTTAACATAACAAATATGGCTTATGTGTAAGCAAAGTTGCATTGTTGTTCTTAAAGCTTTTCTGATGTATTGAAAAATCAGAACATGATGGAGCAAAGGAATATACTAGTAAAGGAATGACAAGCTTGTCTCTTTTCCCATTGACATTCTGGGAACTACTTTTATTTTCCAAAAAGGAATCAAAAGAAAATGGATAAAGTCACAAATCATATGGAGTTGAACAAGTATTACTGTTAGAATTAGCTGCAGGTGTTTTTATTGGAACTTGAACATTGTGGTATTTCTACATTGATGTATTCATGAGCAAACATCCATAAATTCCACTGTATAGCTTGCAGGATCTGTGTTACCAATGGATAATGCTAAATCTTTGCCTGCAGGGCTCAGAGGGATTTTACAGACATCCCTAGTAATCTTAGTTAGACTAAGGGTAAGGTGGTATACACTGATATCCATTAAAGTGACCTTATTCTTTTCTGTTCTCCATCACTACAAGAATTCAAGAAGGCAGTTGCAAAGATACTAGGGCATCTGCTTCTGGATACACTTGGTTGTAACATTCAGTAAAAAAAGCAAGAAGCAGCAGAGATGAGGGGGTAGTCTCTGTGCATGCTTCTAATACAGCTGTAGACAAAGAATCACAATGCTTAGTGCCCCCCCATGACTGGATGGAAAATTGACTGCCATACTTGGCTTTGTCACCATTGTCACTTTGTGTCCAGAGTGATTGTTTTTATACCATTTCAGAGATGGTAACAAAAATAAATTAATTTTTATTGGAAGAGTTCTTAGTAGAAATTGCAACTACTTGAAGGTCAAACATAAAGAGTTTTCTTAAAAAGTCTTCTAATCAAGAGAAAAAGCATTTAAGTAAATGCCTTATTTTAAAACCTACCTGTAGTAAATTTTTGGTGTATTTAAAATAAATTATTTCTTGAAACACTCTGTTATTTTGGTAATACTGGTTAATTTGGCAGTAAATACATTCTTGCTAAATTTGTGGATAAACTACATTTTATTATTAATTTCTTCACTACTTTTTAAGATCATGTTTGCATATACAGAGTATGCTCCTTTTGCACAGTGAGATTTTTTAACATCTGTAGTTAATGATGTACTAAATTACAAGTTTTAGTAATCCCATCTGTGGAAGAAATAATCCTACACTGTCTTAAATCTTCAGCCTTCCCTTTGCATTGTTTCTAAGTTTCAGTGCCTGTGCCATGTTACCCTTGGTCAGCAACCAGGTGCCCACGGAGCCATTCTCTCACTCTCCCCCTGCAGGACAGAATGGACAAAATAGGACAGTGAAGCTTGTGTGTATAACAGTTGATGTGGAGGAAAAATATTTTAATCTCTTTGTTACAATAGTTTTGGGTAGTGAGAAGCAGACAAAAATTTAACATCCTCCTGCCTCCGGGAGTCCTCTTCCCATGCCCTGAGGCAAGTGTGGGCACTAAGGAAAGGGATTGTAGTCTGTCCCTAACTACTCCTATCTGCTGCATCATCCTTCTGATGCTGTTCCCTGCTCCAGCATGGACTCTCCGTGGACTTGCATTCCTTCAGAAACTATCCTCCTTCCCCAGCCTGCAGTCCTCCCCATGAGTACATGTGCTCATGTACTCGAGCATTACCTCTCCGTGGTAATCTGGTGCCTTGAGCACTTTCCCTTCCTGCTGCTTCTCTGACTAATGGTCGCAGGTCTGTTTCCCACTGCGTTTTGTCCCTTGTTCTCTGCCCTTGTGATGATATTGGCCCTTTTCACAGAGGGGCCACCATCATGACTGCAGAGCTTATCCCTGCCCTGCAATGGAACTGGCTGTGTCCAGCACAAGGTGGCCACAGCTGCCCCTCACAGAGGCCGCCCCGCATCTCCTGCCTCTGGTACAGCTTCCCCCTATCCAAATTTGCTAAACCACATCTGTTTGCAGCATGGGAGATCATTGCAGAAAGTCAGGCTTTACAGAGACAAAAAATTGTTTCTGTTTCATTGGGTACCTTTAAAGTCTTGATGAGCTTTATGGGCTGGCAGATTTTTCAGCCTGTCCTAGCCCTGGCTGCTTAGGATTTGGCCATTTTAACAGGTTAATAAAATATCCTGTCTTCACAGGCTTAGATTGTTGCCCATTACCCAGTGAGGCTGATGAGCTGTGATATTGAGTCAGTAAAAAACCACAAAAAAACCTCTCCTTGAGAAGAATTTCACTCCTATTTCTGATTAGAAGCCCACTCATTCTGACCTTTTGGGATAGTTCAAGGATCAAACTACCTAGCCAATGCTAGGTCAGTACTTCTGACCTTTTGGCACTTGAATCAGAAAAATTCTTCTTCATCTGTTTCTGCAATACACTTTATTTCTGCAGAATAGCTTCCAGGCAGACCCATCAGCCCTTCTCCTCAACCACCCCTCTTGTCATCCCGAAAATGTCTGTAAACTGGATGTATGTGANCCTGGACACAGTACTCCAGATGGGGCCTCACAAGAGCCGAGTAGAGTGGGAGGATCACCTCCCTATCCCTGCTGACCACCCCTCGCCTGATGGAGCCCAGGATCCCATTTGCCTTCCGAGCTGCGAGAGCGCACTGCTGGCTCATGTTAAGTCTCTCGTCCATCAGGACCCCCAGGTCCTTCTCTGCCGAGCTGCTCTCAAGGACCACTCCTCCCAGCCTGTACAGGTGCCTGGGGTTCTTCCGGCCCAAGTGCATAACCTTGCACTTTGCTGCGTTGAACCTCATTAGGTTCACCTGAGCCCAGCTTTCCAGTCTGTCGAGGTCCCTCTGGATGGCATCCCTTCCTTCCACCGTATAAGCTAGGATGAGGAGAAACCACAGTGCCATCCATGGTAAAAAACCCACACGCCGTACATTCCATCCTGTTACATAGTTGTAGAATATGAAGGCAAAATTAGCTTATGTAATCCAATTTTAAAATGTTTTTAAAGCAGGACAAAGAGACAGTTGGAGATGGGCTGAGACAACTGAAGACTTTAGAATGAGTAACATTGTAGCAATTTAGTAATGTCATAGTAGTGCTATTTCTGATGTGGTCTGTAGCAATAAAATTAATTTCCTTGTGATAGTTGTTCATGACCTGTAAGAAATTAATTTAGAATAGGTTAAAAACCATATAGAAGTGCTTACATCAGTAAAACTACTAATTGTAAGTGGCATTAATTGTTAGTTTCAGCAAGAAGACCATAAATTGACTAAGCATTGAAAAACCAGCAGTTAGGAGGCTCAAGTCAGCTGCCACAATCAGACTTCAGCTTGTTCCCAGAATTAGCTGGGATCTGTAGTATATCATATTCAGTCCTTCCTGAAAAAGATAAATAAAATTGTATCTGTTATGATTCTTCTACTTTTAAGAAAGTAGAATCCAATTCAGTACTCTTTAGCTGTCTTAGTTTCCAGCAGGGTGGAGTTAGTAAAATAGTGTATGGAGTGATAAGTAATCTGTAGTTCTTTTCAAGTAAATTAATCAGGGATATAAAGGAAAAAATCACACATTATTATTCTGCATTTTTTCACTCTTTTGAGGGGGAACAATTCATCAATGACTGCAGAAAATCTCAAAGAGCTCTTCTCAGTGACAACCGATGATAGGACAAGCAGCAACAGGTCCAAGCTGGAAGGTTCCACATAATCGAGAAAAAACTTGTTCACTGTGAAGGTGTCAGAACACACTGGAACAGGATGCCCAGAGAATTTGTGGACTCTCCTCTGGAGACATTCAAACCCCTCCTTGACACCTTCCTGCTCTGGTAGGGGATTGGACTAGATGATCTTCCAAGGCCCCCTCCAGTCCAAGACATTCTCTGATTCTATGATTCTATATTATTTAGGTATCTCGGTGATAATTTAAAAGCTCTTGGTTTAGAGATGTGTACTGGAAAAATTTTCCCTAGACTAATGTCATTCCCAGAACTGATTCTTCTCTGTATTTAGACACATTAACATAATGAAGTATGCTTGTGTATGTGTGTTTGCATTTAGGGGCTGTTCATCCCTCTCATTCTTAGTTGCTCTAAACTGTCTCTGTCGCAAGCTTACTGAAATAGTTGAAAAGCATCCATGCAATAAAATCACAAAAGTCCCTCTAATTAGTATATTAAATTCTAGCTGACTGTGAGTAGTTATAGTGGGAAACGAACTAACATTTCTCTGTGATAAGATAAAAATGCATTAGAAACATTAGTTTTTCTTCTCCTTCATCTCAAATTAGCACCTCTTAATTTCAGTGTTCTGTGGATGACTTTTGTTCCCCCCACCCAGTAATCTGACATTCTTGATCCTTGTTCCTAAAGATCAGTTGTGCAGGCCATACAGGTGTTAGCACAGCTGGCTTGCTGATGACAGTGCTGTCCATATAGCTGTCTAGTGTGTCATCACTCATATTATTCAGTGTCATTCTGACCTAGTCAAGCTTAAAATGGTACTACAGCTGAAGAGGGATTTAAAACCCTTGACAAACTAAAGATAAGACATTGCTGAATGTCATACCCATGTGCTTAACTGTTTTCAATTTAGACATATCTAAATAAGTAATTTCAGGGTGCATTTGTTTTGTTATTTGTTGTTGTTGGGGTTTTTATAAGGATGAATAATTTTGTGTAGTTTGCCTTCAATAAGGAAAAATCTTTCTTCAGACATTTGTGGAATTACTGAGTGTATTAACTGTTATTTTTTCCAGACATAGGTTCATTTTCAGCCCAAGGTCACTGAAATCCATTCATAGATGTCTTGTAGTGCACATTCTGCAGCAATAAAGCTTACATACAGTGGTCAGTGTTTGTGAAAAAACAACTGTTGTTTAAATTAACATCTTATTCAACAGAGCACATAGTGTGTGTAATAATGCAAAAAAGATTGAATCAAACTTACAGGTAAGCCTGGAATGATATTCTACTCTGAAAATTAGTTTACAGAACCTTGACTAGTCTTTAAGGAAAAGAAAAGGAGAAAGTCAAGTATACCCCAAACATGAGTTTTATGAGATGCATGTCTCTCTACACAAATACCATTATACAATAGAAATGTTTTTAAAAAACCACCTACGAAATGGCTTGTATTGTAATTGAATACAGATTTGCATGGCAGTAATCAAAAAGGATAGTCACTAAATTTCTGTGCTAATATAGAAATTTTTATTAGCCTTTCAATTCAGTGAAAGATTTGATATAATTATTTATATTTATGTATGGCTACCTGGGGCAGGTTCTGTGGAAATGCTATTTGAAACCTTCACCTTCAGAAGAAGTCAGGTCCTTGGGTTTAAACAGTTATTTCTCCTTTTGATGAAAAAACATACAATGATTGTATACTCTTAAATGAGTATTAATATCTAACTGTAATGGACTTACATCAAATACCCACTCAGCTGTTCCACAGGAAAATGGATGATTTTTTGCCACTCATTTGGCTGGTTTGCTTCCTAACATCCTTCATCTGGTTTGCTCTCTGATTGTGGATATAATTTTCCAGATGACCCTTGAAGGTCCCTTCCAAGTCTGTGATTCTGTGAAAGTGCCTTCAGTTCAAGCAGTGCAATCTTGTCACAGGCAGTCTTTCTACTTCCTGAGTGATCCTTGATGTCTGAAACATCTTTGTGGAAAATACTGTGTCTGTGATTACATAGGCCTTTATTCAGTAAGATGAATGTATACTTTCTGAGTGATTTCCTTGTTTTCAGGGCAGACTCATGTTTGTGCTTATAAACTACTGGTATTAATAGATCGTTTCTTAATTCTGATGGGGTGCTGAGGTATGTGACGCTTTGGATATCACACATACCAAATCCTTCAGCAAATCTTTTGAGGTCTGTAATCCATTAAAGGAATATTTATCTTAAAGGAATATGAGATCAAATTTCAACTGTGATGACTGTTTTTTATAGAGCCTATATGCAGGAAAGACAATATATGTATATATCCTCAGGAGTAACATCTGTATCAATTACTTACTTGAAAAACTATTACTAACACTGTTCAGCACTATTGTCAATGCAGCTTCCTTCATATATACTCACTTGTATCTTTTAGTATAAGAGAAGAGCACATCAACAATTCATAGCTTTAGTATTAAAAAGTAGGAAGTCTCCATGGAGGTTTAATTTTGTTCACCAATGTTCTAAGATTATTTGTGCCACTGTAACAAAATAACAAAGATTTGCTCATTCAGTTGATGCACTGTGTAAGCTAATTCTGTTAAAAGGCCTCTTATTAGAGAGAGCAAAAACCTTTATTCAGTAGATGTGCAGGTCTTTGATTTATTCAATATGGCCTTCACTCTACATGCTACCCTGGAGGTATGGACACTATGCAGATAAGTCAGCCATATACAAGACTCTGGTTAAGACTGCGGTGCAGTTTTCATTCAGAATGCCTCCTTCTATTTCTAACAGTTCTAAAAATATTTTTAATAATTGTATGTCACATGGGGAACACACAATGGTGAGGTAAAAACTATTTTGTGTTCTTTTAGAATGATTTGCGTAACATGTTTGCAGCTTCTTTTATCTCAGCAATACGATTGTCTCAAAGTCAAGCAGACTAGATCATTATTTGCCATTCACTGAATCACTACCTCATTGTAGCTTTTTTCTCCACAGTTTAAATTGCAGATAATATGCTAATAAAAATAGCAGTAGGAAATTAAAGTAAAATGAGCCCAAATCTTTTGCTTTCTAAGTACTATTTTTAATATAGAACTGGTGAACTTCAAACTTCTAAAAGATTCTCCTATGTTGCTTACATAGTAAAATCTCTGTCTATAAATGAGTTTATTTTCATTGTACCTTAAGAAAGCATTGAATTAGGCCCAAATTAAGGGACTAAAATCTCAGTCTTGTTTTACCTGTCAGAAAGTAATCAGGCAAAGTCACTCGGGAAGGAGTGGTAAGCATATCTAAATAGCATTTACAGCTGCTAGTATTTAATACTATGTCTCTATTGGCATAAGTGGGCATACCAGCTCAAACTCCACAGAGAGTAAGCAAAGAAGTGACTGTAGGCAAAATTATTATTATCTCTGATCAGCAGAGAATTTTTAGTATCATTTCTGGACATGTAGAATTAGTGCATTAAATTGTACAGCTTTATTCTCTCGATGGCCTAACTTCAGTTTATTATTCAGTTTCAGCTTTGATCTGAATTCATCAGTGTTCTATTGATTATAAATTGAGTGGCTATATTCCTCTTACATGTTGCTTTCTTAATTAATTAAGAAGTTAAACACTGTTATAAGTCACTACACTCCTTTGTTTTAAAATGTTTTGAGAATTTGTGATTTCAACTATTTTCAGACTGTCTTTATGTGAGGCTAAACTGAAAAATCCAATTATCATAATTAGCGGCCTGTTGTCACAATACTTAGTAGATCCTTCATATAAAATCACTCTTGCATCTTTTCATGATGTCAGCTGTAATTTTCACCAAAGTTAGAAACAGCCCAAACCTTCACTAGCATTGGATAAAGATACATTCTGATATATTTTTTTAACCTATTAATTTTTTGTATAGGTAAATGGAACTCATTTTAGATATTTTTAATCATTGCAATGATCTTGATTAGCTGATAATTTTTTTTTAGATGATGATGTATTTTTTAGTTCTTCAGTCTAAGGAGACCTCTTAATCTTGCTTTAGATTTCATGTGGATTTCATGTCATTAAATAGAAAAAAACCTCTAAATGGTTTCCTGACAACCTACCAAAAAAGAAAAAAGTTTGTTTTAATAAAATAATCGGTTTTAACTTTGCCTGACAGTTCTGTAATATGTGTATGTGTGGCCTGTGCTTACTTCCTTAGAGAATGAGAAATAACCACAGTTTCTCAATTCCAGTCATTATCTTTCTATATCTGAAAAAGCAAATAACTAGTAAGTGATGAAATTGGTTGTTAAGTGAGATTTCATATAGGTATGACCTATCCAGCAGTGATTCCCAGCAGGCATGGCCGTTACAGCTTTCCATTCATTAAATAGGTAGCCAAATTGAAAACTGCTTTTACTTTTAGAGAAACAATGTAATGATATTTGTAATGAATACGCCCAGTCTTTTGTTCTTGCAGTTTTTCCTAAATGCTTGTATTTTTCAAAGGAAAACTCTAGCTTAATTTTCTCTTTCTAAGTATGAATGCTAATAATGAGATTTACTATTTAGGATCTAAGGATTCACAAACAAAAAAAGTCTGGGGGGTGTTTTTTTAGTTGTGAATACTCATAGCATACTCTTTAAAGAGCTAATAGACACTTTCTGCTGCTGTGATATTAATGGCATATGTTTACCACATTTCAGCCATTATAAAAATGGCTTTTGTATTTTATTGTTGAAATGGAGAGTTTGAAACTAATAGGATTAAAAGGACTTCTGCTGTCTTCTAGTGTCTACGCACTACTGTTGTGTGTGTATTATACCTACATTGCTTATACATTGTTTCTTTCCCCCTGGTATTAGCAATCTGCTTTTGTACTTTGACATAGGGATTTCCCCTGTGAATTTTGTCACAGAAAAAAGAGAATCATCAATATCGCAGTTAAAGTTGACTTTCAAAGCTAATAGTATCTCATTTGGGGGCTGAAATTTAATAAATTTTCTTTGATTCTGGGTGAGTTTTTAAACATCAAACAATGAATTGGCCAGGGTGCAGTAAAATATTTAGATCTATTGACTATGGTTCAGAAGGGTAGAAGGCAAAACACTAGTGGTTTGATGTTGATAAATTCTTAGTACCTTAATCCACATTAGTGTTTTCTTTAATGTGTATGTATACTGGCAGAAAAGACACTGAAAAGTTGGTATATATAATCTATAAAAATGTAAATCAAGCATAGATAGGAGTGTGTGTGTGCATGTGTGTGTGTGTGTATTTAAAGTAATGCATTTTGTTATATTCAGTGAGGTTAACATCTGACCAGAATTACACATGCTGACAGAACACTCTGGAGGGTATGTTTGTTCCACAGGACCGTATATCCTGGATCTAGTGCACTATGTGTGCAAAAAATGCGTAGAAGGCCTTTCCTGTTATAAAAATTGCATCATAGTGCATATGTTTGGCAGCCACAGGTATTGACAGGAATTCTTTAGGTCAACTTGGGAAATGCAAGGCTCCCTATTCCCAAAGACAGAACAACAAATGAAATAAAACCTTTTCTTCTTTGTACCGGGAGATTTAGATATACTTATTTCTTTAAATCAGAGCAGTCTCAGAGGCTGTACTATTATTTTAAATATGTTCACTCATAGTCAACATTTTAAAAGAAACTAATTTTGTAAGTGGTTATGAAAAATTAATCTGGAATTCAAAATGAATGGGCATATGTTTTAATTCATGTTTGCTGAGATCTTTTGTGCAAAGGAGGCTCTAAGAAAAAGTGAAATTTATTTTAAATACTACGTAGTAAATGGTGTTATCTATTGATCTTTATGTATTTGCTGTATATTTTATTGTCAGTCTGTCTATTGTTGTTAGAAACAGTATATTATTTTTACAAGGCTAGCTATTGCTAAATCAAGAGATTCAGTCTGTGCAAAATTAATGCATTTCATCTATTTATTTGTACTAGTAGATATTTTTATGTGCATCTATCCATCTCTATTAGAATCTAATCTCAGTGCTGGGATATCCTGGAGGTGAACATGATAGTTTGGGTATGAAATAGAATTGAAAAATGGGTGTATGACAGCATGTGGTACGTGAATGTAAGGTTCGTGCTCGGGGATATTCCGTGTAAAATGTGTTTCGCGTCGATCCCGACGTACTAATTACACGGTGTAATATGTGGGAAAATGTTGCACTTTAAAGAACGATGACATTATTCGGCTCGTGTGTAGCACCGGCAAGTCCGTCGCCTGGCTGCGTCTGTCAGTGCTTAAAGACAGCAGCGTTAATCACTTTCCGTTACATCTCTGAAGGCCGGTTTCCCGCTTGCAGCCGTTCGGAGGTGCGGCCAGCAGGTGGCGCTGTGACACCAACGGGCTGGGGCTGCCGCCGGGCCGGGCACACGCGGAGGGCCGCAGGGCAGCTGCTTTATTATTTCTATGCAGGCGACCTGCTGAACCGACGGAGAAACAAACGGGGTAACAAACGGCCTGAATTCTGTGCAAATCGTAGCATTTCCCACTCAAAACTATATAGACGTCGACTAGCACCAATTAGTTCATTATATTTTGTAGTGAGTCCACAATAAGGAACCTGGTAGCAGTGTGGGTTGCTTTTTTTTCCTCCTTACTTCTGCTAATTGCAGAGCTACAGTCTGGTTTATTCTGCTTTGTTAGAGGATTATTCATTTTAATCTGGTGTTTAACTGAACTGATATTAAATGAACCTTCTGAGCACTGATACGATCTCCCTACAGTAGACAGAACACACATGCCAGCTTCTTTCTATGATCACACAAACTTTTTAGTTTCATAGCTGATGTTTATTTGAGTGAGAAGTACAATTACTATTTCTTCTCATGAGTTTTTTTACAGGGGAGATGTGTGAAATGTATATACTAGGTAGGCTTGTGAACACTTACTGTCTCTTCTTTCCTCCTTATTTCAGGCCGGGGGAAGATGCTTTTTCTTCTTAACATTCTCTACCAGCACTCTGAATTAGAGATTTATTCGCAACGAAAAATCAATTAGTCGTAAATTTATTCATGGATTTCAGGTCCAGCGATCAATGCAAGTCCACTCAGTGGGCTCAAGGGGACCCAGTTCATCCCAGTTAATGTGTCTGAAGGGGAATTACCATTGATGCTGTTTTTTTCCCTTTAGGTCAGAGATCAGATCTTGCTGTCACGGACTGCGGCAACCAGGAATGACTTCACCCTGCAGCTACCCAAACTGCACCTAGAGACCTTTGCAGTGGAAGGGCTGAAGGGCAGGCCAGAGGCAGTAGCATTTCAGGTTAGAGTCTAAAATAATCCTGGGGTGTTTTTTTTTCTCCTTTTTTTGCATTTGAGGTTGAACAATAAGCTAGACTACATGGAATCTGTGGAGAACTAAAAGCTTCAAAACTATTGCAGTCAACAGTTGAAAGAGAAATAATTTCCATTTATAGTCTTGAACATGGTATTTCAGAGATGATGTGGAATTTTAATTTTGCAGTTTTAGTGCTAAATAACTGCGATGAATGTGACCATGGAAAAAAGCAAATGTTTGAAAATTAATGATACACTCTCCCACTTCATCCTTTTGTTCTCCTTCCACTCCCTGAGTTTAAGCGAGACAAATAAAATAGGGGGGAATAAAAAAGACAAAACTTTTATACTGCTTCCTGATCAATATAATTTTTTTCCATATTACAGTTTTAGGATAAATAGTGATTTTTTTGAGCATTCCTAGTTTAAAATGAACTGCAATTAGTAATACTTCAATGTAGAAGCTGTTTTGTTCATATAGGTTTAGAGATTAGTGTTTTTCAAAATACTTATTTTCATCTCAGAAAAAAGCTTCTTTGCAATACATAATTTTTGTTTTAAGTTAATTTTGTCTTATACATGTACTATCTCTTAGTCCTTATAGCTGTACAGAATGACTTAATTCTTGTGATATCACTAAAGGCAGCACATTCTGTTTTCTCACTGAGAGAATGAAAGGCAGAGTGAGTACATACTTCTTTCGTAGTGCTCTTATGTGTGAATCAGAGAGAGGAAAGCTAGTCACATAAAGCACAAGTCAGGCAGTGCTACTACTGCACAGGGTGTGTACATTCCTGCAGTAATCCTTTTTAATTTATTGTAGTTTTCCTGTTCTACATGCAGTATGTTATTACAGGAACAGGGTCACAACATTCAAGAAAGGTAGATTCTAAGATGGACATTGCTCAGTGCTACCCTCTTGCATGTATACATTTCAATAAAATAAAGATTTAAATTATGTATTACCATGTTTTCATAATAAGGTAGTAATACATAACACCTTGAGATTCTCAAGAACTTCGATTAACACAGCTGTACATCTTTAGTAGAGGCTAAATTTTCAGATCTTTCTCCAGTACAGTGTGGGTTTGTTTTTTTTTGTTTGTTTGTTTATTTATTTGTTTGTTTTTTAAGTCCCATTCCAAGTCCTGTTCGGTTTTGACCTTCTCTTTTCTCCCCCTTCCCTCTCTCCTTATCTCTGGTCACAAAGTGCCTTTTGGATCACTTTCGAATACATTCCACAGATTTAATTATAAAATTACCCTTTTGTAGGTGAGAGTCACCTTACTGATTTTAATTTCACTGTATGCAAAATTCTTCTGAGGGGAATACTGCAGTCTTCAGTGAGGCAAACAGTTAGTAATTGTTTTATGGATACTTCTTTTAAAACCACTGGAATTGTTTGCATGCACAGCACATATAACTGCTGCTGCAAATGCATTTGTCACAGACTAACTGTAAAATACATTTAATTTAAGTACCTTATTATCCGCAACTTTTAGACATAAGGAATTTCTTTTCCCAGTCTACATTTATTAGTATTTGATGGCTTCTTTTAAAAAATGGCATTAAAAAATAAATACTGACTACTCACTGAAGATTGTTCTGTTTTATTTTTATTATTCATGCATCCAGTTTGTAGTTGGTAGCTCTCATTTATGCCAAATGGTTCACTGTGTATCACTTCTTCGTCACAAGTAGGAAGAAAAAAGTTAATTTACTTTTATGTGCATACACATCTGCATATATTATCTTGCAAGATAACCTATGGCTCTTAAAGGCATCTTGAATGAAACCTGTTATCCTTAATTTACATGATGGACTTAAAAGTCTATATTCCCTGTCATTTGCAATACAGGAAGTCTTAGAGTTTTTAAATTGCTGTTATCTCTATATGAATGTTTCATGGAGAAAATATGATTATTTTATAGGGGACAAATGGAAAGGAGATTGGCAAAATGAACTGAAGTTGCTTGTCTGTGAGCTAAGCTATCAGAGATTTGGTATTTTTGTGGCATAATTAATTAATTATCTTGTAAGACTAGAAGTTTGTTTCTTACAGTAAATAGATCCAATATTCCAAATACCATGAATGCTTCCAGGGCAGATCATCAAACACAAGAACAAGACCCCTGTCATTCCCAAATGGAGTAGTTCTTAAGCTGCATGGATCTTTTAAATAACGTGTTGTACACTCTAGAGATAGATAGATATAAACAGACAGACAGATAATGAAATTAAATATTTGGTACACAAAGTTCTGTGCAGTTCTTTGAAGTATGCACTTCATGTAATGGCTCCTTACTTGCACAATTACATAATAGATTGAAATGAAGGCTATTCAGTAAGAATGTCCTTTCATTGTCTTCTAAAGCCTCATGCAAGTAATGAAAGTATTTAAAGGTATTTGTTAAATTCTTGCAAACTGTTAAGAATTACTATAATTGTTTGAAAATGTCACTTGAAATGGATGAGTATTTTCAATATTTTGAAAAGTGAAAATACATGATTTCTATAGCTTTGAAATACTCCAACCTGATATTTAATTGCTATGGAGGATGTTATGTCACAAAGTTGTTCTGTTGTTTCTTAGTGAAGTCTGAAGATGGAAAATACAGTGTTATTTTAAAGCAGTTAACATATGTGACAACTGGATTTAATGTGTGATGCTCTGGGCATGCTTGAATGTTCACACTGAAGACATAAGTGTAACTGTATGTGAAGACTTTAATAAATACACGATATAGCATGCAAAGTAGCTGAAATAACATGGCAATCCTAATTCTAGCAGTCTTGCTTGGCAGATGACTATTTAAATGAATCAATGAAAGTTATCATCTCTTTATAAAATACAAAATGGAGTTGTGCTATACTTTTAGGAAGAGGATAATTTTAATTTAACTCTTCCAGAGAAGGTTACTGGCTCACAGAAGTGATCATTCAGAAGATTAATTCTGTATTGTCTTTAGGATTTTCACATTGGATATGTAATTTATGCTCACAGCAAGCAATTTGACTTTAAAAACAATGAATAAATATCAAATAAGGTGTAAATGTTCATGTATAAATAATTAAGCATTAATGTATTCTCACAATAAATTTCTTCTGTTTGGGGATTTAGATACAGAAATGTAGAAACTATTATGAAAAAAACTTTTTGAGGCAAATTTAAATATTTCAGACTAGTTTTGCTATAGCAGTAGTATGCATAATATGTGCCAGGTATACAAGTGCATGATTCCCAAACTAGGAAATTACTTTTCCCTCTTGCAGATTGGTTTTATGTGAGGCACAATTGCTGTTTCAAGTAGAGGAGCAGCACTGTATTTATGGAGGATGTCCCAGATGTTCTGAAGGAACACTGAAGAAATCCACTCATTCAGGCACTGTCAGTGAAAAATAGTTACAACAACATCTGTGGGTGTCAGAATGGGCCTGAAAGACATGCACATGACTGTGTGATCAGCCAGCCACTGATCCAGCCAGGCTGGATGAGGCATTGAGCAACCTGGTCTAGTGGGAGGTGTCCCTGCCCATGGCAGGGGTGTTGGAACTAGATGATCTATAAGGTCCCTTCCAACACTAACCATTCTATGGTTCTATGATACCCACACATGGTAGCTGCCAGAACATAGCAATTAGGGAATTGCAATTGTCTGAGTGATGGGAACTAGTTTGACCTCTGTCTTTGAAGTATCCACTTGTGTATTTTATTAATTGCCCTTTCTAATTTGTGGTCGTTGCTTTTGGTCAGTATTTGTTATGGTGAACATCTTCCTCTAGTATCTGGTTGTGGAAAAGTATGATATGTGTTCTGGGTGTTGATCTGGAAGAGAACTAATCTTAGCAGATAATGTTTTGCTGTTTTTCAAGATACAGATGAATTAGAGACTGCATATGTGGGTGACTTTAGTGACAATGAGAGTATTTAATGCACTTATACAGTGTGTGAGAAAGCAGGTATGAAGATGAGATCTTAGGCAATCTTCTGTGGTAGAAGTGCTGCATGTACATACATCTCTGTTTGTTAGTATTCATAAGTCTTAGGTAAAAGCCCTTATTTTTGTGCAGACATTCCCCTGAGAGGTAAGGTTGACTTGAACTGGAAATCTCTTGCATATTAAGAAAATCTTTGATTATATTCAAGGATTTGAGTAGGTTTGTCTGTTTTCCATTAGTAAGGTTTCCCTTAATTATTAAAGAGACTACAGACTTTAGGTGTGCTCTCTCCCCTCCATGCTGGATTGAAATATGTGAATTTCCTGTCTGTCTCCCTCATTTTTTGTCTGTGTCTGTGCTACACCCTCTCATTCTCTGCTGCATGCTGCCTTTCCGCATGCCCCATGTGCACACCTGCTCTCAGTCACATGCTTATTCATTGCCGTCCACACATGATGCACAACCCATCACTCTGCTGCTTTTGTTCTCCCTGTCCTGCCTACTCTCCTTGCTTGACTTATGCTTGTACTTTTCCCAGGTATTCACTTCGGTGTCTCTCTTGGTGCCTCTCCTTCTTCCTGTGCCCATTTTTTCAACTCTTGCTTTTTCTTTCCTGCTTTACCTCCCTTTTTTTCTCTTTCTGTCCCCACTGTCTGTCTGCCTCTGGTTCTCTGCCTCTCTTTCTGCACATCTCCATCTTGAGCTCCACCTTCTCTCCGTTTCTGTCTTCAGTATGTGTCCATCTGTTTATGCAAGTTTAGGATTTATATATACTTTGTGTTTCTCAGGTGTTTTGGAGTAATTTGAGGTTTGAGTCTTGATGAATCTTCAGTTTTAGCTCGTAATCATTATAAATTTATGAAGGAGTAGGTTCTTGGCATGTGTTTTATGTAATTTATGTATTCATGTGTGATTTAATAATTTATTATTCATTTGTGTTGTCCACTTTTTCTAAGTAATTGGGCAAACATAAATGTAGTTTATGAGCATAACTACATAAATTATGAGCATCATAATTTGTATTTATTTTCATTTGTTCATTAATTTTAGGTTTATGCTTGGTAGATTAGAAGGTAAAAGGTATGCATAATTCTGCTGATTTTTATCAAAATAACACTTTCTCACTCCTGTGTTTACTTTTCATTAAATAAGTTCTTTAAAACTGAGGAAGCAAGTGTTTTCAAAGGTAATATTGTAATTCTGTCTGAAATCTGTCATCAGATTTTGACAGTTTCCCACAGCATCCTCCTAGAGAAACTGGCTGTCTTTGGCTTGGATGGGAGTACTCTCCTCAGGGTGAAAAACTGGCTTGAGGGACAGGCCCAGAGAGTGGTGGTGAATGGATTCAAATCCAGTTGGTGGGTGGTCACAGGTGGTGTCCCCCATGGCTCAATATTTGGGCCAGTTCTATTTAGTATCTTTATCAATGCTCCGTAATTATTGTTGAATGCACCCTCAGTAAGTTTGCAAACAAGAAATTGGATGGTAGTGTCAGCCTGCTTGAGTATAGAAAGTTGTCTGAACAGCTTGACTGATGAGCCAAGGTCAGTGGGATGAGATTAGTTATGTAGTTTTGCATCTACTTGTAACCCTGGGATGGCAAGTATTTTCCAGCTAGTTACCAGGTTGCTTAGTCTTAACAGATAAGGACCCAACAGGAAGCATCTTTACTGACTTCTAGTGGCTATTATTTTTTGTACAAAATTACAGACATGTTGACCTCAATATGTACCCAAAGCTGCTTCAGCAAGTAAAGGCAGACTACTAAATGCTGTATCTACAAAAATAAAGCATAATTCAACAGCAAAAATAACAAATACGGGTTATGCATCACCTTGTTTGTTAGTTGCTTTTTCTTACTTCAGAAATCCTATTTTTTAGACTATCTTTGTGCACTGTCTTCAGAAAAGGAGTAATTTTACCAGATAACCATTGCACTGTTTTGATGTTACTGTATTTGCTGTTGTCTGCAGTGTGTACTGTTGTAGCACAGATAAGCCCATTCAGAAGCATAGTTCTTATTAAATTGTTGATAATCATGTGGCTTAAGAAATTAATTAATGAAATGAATACCCAGAAATACTAGAAATGTTCTGGGGCCTTACTTTCTTGTGCTGGTTCTTGTAATTTCAAAAACTTATGAAGAAATGCTGAGCAAGTGAGTCTGAGAAAGAGTAGTAAATAAGGCAATAGGCTTTAGTACACAAAAAACATAGTAGCAGAAACAGAATCAGGTATTTTCTGTTCCTAATTACATTTAAACTGACAAAAGAAATTTCTTCAAAGGCTGAATCTTCTGTTCAGTTTTTTTTCTCTTAACTGCTTAATATTCTGTTATAATCAAATATATCTCTGTTTGTTACTCTTATCTGTTAGTCTTACAGAGCAAGAATATATTATTGAATAATATACGCTATATTTGTGCAGGAATTCTGTAATGGAATCAAAGGAGGTATTTCTGCCCACATGCTGCATTTGGTAGGCCTTGTAGTTAAAGCCCTGGAAGAGGAAGGGTTATCTACAGTTTGAGTGAGTTTATTATGGCTTAGTGATTTGCTGATTGAATTCATTTGCTGTCAGTTCAGGCTCTCTTAATGTCAGCTTTCTTGCATAATGCTTTGAAATAAAGACTGATGAAGTTTTTCAGAGTGATGCTGCTTACATAAACTGACCCTGATTTGCCCTTCTGCATGACAATATAAGTGACAGCAGTTAGACAAAAATATAGCAATGAATATGCAACTTAAAGATTAAGAAAAACACAGTAAGCCTTTCAGAATATAAAACTAGACATTAAAAAACAGGTCTGTTCTGTTAATTCCACAACTGTCCTCTACTGAAGTAATAGACTGGAAGAGCATCCACTGAAATGAAATTCAGAGGATAAGTTTTGAAAGGATAAACACTTAACTTGTTTTTTACCAAATTCTAACAATTTGCTAACAATTCCTTTTGGGTTTGGGGGTTTTGTGTATGGGTAAATTGCAGCTTATAAATCCACAAATGTCATTACCAGCAAATTTCCTTTTTTGCGTTGTTACCTTGCAAGAATCATAATGAACTACTTTGAAGCTGTTTTCTTGATTTTTTTAGTTACTGGATTGATTGATAGTCTAGTGATATGTGCTACTAGAATCCTATGGTCACAGGTTCCAGCACTTAAATTGGACTGTGGAAAGCATTAATTCTTAGGACTGGTAAGTTCTATTGCTGTAGATGGTCCAGGACAAATATGCCTGAAACAGGGTGCTCATTTTCAATGGATACTTGTCCATTGCAGTATGTCTTCATAGCTCTACTCAAAATTCATAAGGAAAAATCTTGACTGAACTCAGATTTTATGGAGTGGTCATTTTCTTATGTTGTTCTGTGTTTGTTTTCAATCACGAACAGATTTCCACTGGTTTAAACTTTTTTTTTTTCTCTTTCTGGATTCATAGATGTCTCAGTGGTATCTATTTGTTTGTAAAGCATATTTCTTCACTGAAAATAATTCAAATTGGTCTTAATTAATAGAGCTCTCTTTAAAATCAATGAAAAATTTTGTATTTTAATCTTCAGTAAACACATTTTCACTCTGTTCACAAGTGCCTGAGTTAGTTACTTACATTGTGGGCAGCATTTTAGAACAAAAGAATTGTTCAGATCAGCCATTTACCTTCCACGTGAAAGCTGCTTCACGTAATTTTTATATGTAGAAACATGATAGATTACTCCCTGCTTCTCTTCTTTTCTTAAATTGTTCTCATACATATGCACCAATAATTTGGTAGATTTGGGACAATTAAGACTTCATATTTGGGTAACATTTACTTATAAACATTGGTTTGTTTCTACAGGATGTCCTGTTCATATGTATTAGTCCCTCTTTTTTTATCATCCCAGTCTGAAATATACACTGCAAGAGAAGGTTGAAGGAAGGGTACCAGCCTAAAACTTCTTTCACTATCCATCTTTTTCTTGAAAAAAACATTTACATACTGAAATTAGCTTCCTGTATCAAGATCGTGTGGGAAGATGGGAAGAGGCTCAATGTGTTGGCAGCATTTTCCCCATAGCTGTGGCTTAAACTGTAAATTCTTTGAGGCAGTGATTGATTTCCTTCATGTTATGCATGCAGCTCTGCTTGACTTTGTGCCACAGATAGTGAGAATATATGTGAACATTATTGCATTTCCTTAATTTTGTTGAGTGGTACTTTGTCTGCATGGTCCAGAGATATTTCAGAGTAATCAAGGTTGCAGGTAACTCTTTCACTACCAAATTCCCAGATGCTTTCTACCTTAGCATACTAACAAATGCATTGGTCTGAATTTATCAGTTTATAGAAGATCAATGTTATTTTTTAAATTCTTACACTTAGTAACAATTTTCATGGCAATTGCTGTTACGCCTATCCACTGTGGTTTCCAGTAGAAGCACTTTCCCTTCAGTATCTGTCAATTTCAATGCTCTCTTTTCAGTTTCCTTGTAGGAAGTCATGTCATTACCTCTTGCAGAAAATCTAGCCTTTTATTTAGAGCTTCATTCCCTTGGGCTATCCTCTGAGACCTACCGGGTAAAGTAATTGTTATTGAAGCAAAGGGGATAGAGTTAGGCCCCTTGTGTGGCACTGAGTCAGCTTTCGGTTTAAAAAAAAAAAAGTAACAGACTGACCTGATTTTTGGCACATTTAAATTGTGTATGCCATGCTTGACTGGAACCCAACAAAAAGTTTAGTGTTGAAATGTGATACAAGGAGAATAGATCATTAAAGAAGTGCCAAACAGCTGTAAAAGTGCAATTTTGCTGAATGCTGTTTCCCTTGAGAGTTTTTTCTGATGTCTAAGAAGCTGCTGTATTTACATCCTCTACTGATGTTGCCACTAGACACTTTGGACTATGGGTCAAGGCAGCCAGAATGGATTTTCAAATGCTGAAGTGCAAGGGACAAATGAATTTTAATGCTTTCTTCCCCAAATATTGCACTCCCAAACCTGTAAGTATTCTGAAATCTTGCTTCTGCAAACAAAAAGTAATTCATGTATGTTTTGTACA
This sequence comes from Turnix velox, assembly GCA_013400935.1. Taxonomy (NCBI): domain Eukaryota; kingdom Metazoa; phylum Chordata; class Aves; order Charadriiformes; family Turnicidae; genus Turnix; species Turnix velox. The sequence goes on along the minus strand of VZTY01017987.1, from coordinate 15,669 downwards.
TTGCACTCATTTTAAGTAATCTTATTTACTTCTATTTGAAGGAAGGCAGCAATGACAGGCATTCTGTATGCAGAACTCCACGCCATGGAGCTTTGTTTTCACACCAGTTGCTTTTTCCTGAACTGCACTTCAGCCAAATTCTGTACCATAAATGAAATTCTCCATCTTTTCAGACTCTCATCTAAGCACGTTGTTATACCAGAGTTAATATTTCATTCTTCTGAAGTCCATTCATTATTCCTTCTCTTGTTCTTTTTCATCTTTTTGTGTATGTTGCCCTTAGGTAAAATTACTACTTGGTAACATTCTTTTTAGTTGAAGAATTTCCTGAAGGGAGAGAAAACCTAACAGTCAAGTGTTAATTTTGACATTTTTGAGATTTTTTTTTGTTTTGTTTTAAGCACATTTTGTGAAGTAGATGGTCTCATTATTCTGGCTTCTGTATCTCATGTTACAGATTCAATGTTTTTATTGTCAAGATGTTAGTCTGTTTGATACCTTTTAATAATCACCATTTCTCATAAGTTTTCTTCCCTTTTGTTTTTGTTCCTTTAAACAGGAAATGCACTTCGGTGGTAACAGCAGACCCAATAAGATCCTGAGTTAATAGTATAACCATGATATAAAAATATAATTTGGTATTTTATTTGTAACTTCAAAATAGCCTATAGACAGAAACTTCCATTCTAGATTTTTTTAAATCCATAATTAAAATGAAAATTATTTTGAAGTGTTTGTTCTCATTAGCCAAGCACTAGCAAGGAAACCTGTACAGTATTTTAATTTGGAATTATTAAAGCCATTTGTATAATGTATAATGAAGGCATTAAAACTTTGGTGAGAGATCTTCTCTTAATTTGCATATACTGAGCTGTCAATTTCTTGTCGTATGTTTCTACTATAAATAAACTGACAACAACTGAATTTCATAAATAAATTTTAAAAGAAGATTTAATTTCTTTACCTGTTTCATATTCCTTAAAGGCTGTTGTGTAATTTGTCAGTATTAGACATTTTTTACATTAAGTGAAATAGTCATGAAAACATGATTCCCAGTATGGTAAATTTATAGCCTGCAATGCATGCAAATTCTGTTTTAAAGAACCTATAGCATGCACACTTAAAAATTACTGAAAAATAAAACTGTTGGTTTTTTAAAAGTGCACATAGGGAAAATTATAAAAATTTGGGTTTACATGTCCTTTGGAAGACTTTAAGTGCTTTTCATGATAAATCTGGCGAAAGAAAGGACAGCTTGAATTCTTCTGTTTTACTATGCAGTTCCTTTGGTTTGTAGTTCATAAACACCATCAGAGATTTAAAATACTTTATTCCTTTGCTAATTCCCTAATTTTTTCAGACTTTTTAATTTGCTTTGAATTCAAAGACAACTGAAGTGCTCATAGAGATTTTCTAGGTTAGAGCTCTGTTTTAAATGTGCAAACACCTGTAAAAAAAGATTCTTAAAAGTGCTTAGGCTTAAAAAAAATTGTCTGTTAAAATTGTATTGAAAATAGGACTTGGTCACATTTACAAATTCAGTGCCTGGTCCAGCATCTTCTGCATAAAAGCATTCTTTTTCTGTGCCATCTTTATGAATGTGTATTTATCTTGTGAATTCCAGGCAATTATAGGGAAAACCATGGATCTGTTACCAAGAAGCTGTCTGTATCTTGACTTAGCATTAGAGCATGGATCTTTTCTCACACTGAAGACACTTCTCATATTGAAAACACTCCTACTATTGTAGTTTGCTTCTACCATAGCAGCAGCACATGATGTAAAACTTCAAAAACTTCTAAAATAATGGTTTGTATGGATTAAAAGGAAAGGGAAGAGGTCATTGAAAAAAGCCATTTTGCTGTCTAATTCCTCTTTTCTTTGATTAATGCAGAGTAATTAATTACAATTTCTGCTCTTAAAATTGACAGTCCTATCTAAAGTTCAATCATTTTTAACTTTCATCATGTTCCATTTTAGGAAGACTTTGTAATCACCATATTACTGGTTGAAATTGGTAGAGACCTCTGGAGGTCATCTGGTCCAAGCCCTCTGCTTAAGTAGGAATATAAAAATCCAGTAATGTTTATAATTAGTATTATTCAGCCCTGATTTTCTGGTTAAGTCTCTGCTCCACTAGCTTCTCTATAGTACTCATCTGTCTGAAAGGCTTTCATTTTTAAAATGGTCTGAGTTGCAATATGGTCTGAGTTCCTATAAAGATATGAGGTCATTATATCTGACCTTTATGAAGTTTATTGTGTTTCTGAAGCATTTTGTTTTTAACAGAAGACATTTTAATTGGTTTATGTTCTGTCAACTTTTTGTGTGTCACAGTACTATCAGCACATTCAAACTTGGAAATGCTCTCTCAGGTGCATATCAATGCCAAATTTTATGCTGTAAGAATTTACCAAGAGGATTGCTGAAGTATATTATTGTTATCTGTACTTAAAACCAAAAGAAAATATTTGCAGGAGAGGAAAAAAATTTCCAGAATTAGATGTGCCTTCTCTGAAATTCTATCAACGGATATTGCTGGTCATGGAACAAATACGCAAACATATTTGTATTTGTAATGAACAATTCAGAATCTAAATTAAAGTTCTGAACTCCTTTTGAGATATGTTTAACCATTATATGACAGTTCTTACAACATCCAAATGATCAGGTCCTATGCCCATTCCCTGTATGTCAATCTCTGTAATACATGGAACTTTTATGTTATTGAAAACAGATCTGTGACTCAATCAGTGTCTGACAATTGTTATGTAGAATCATGTATATGAATGCCTTCCAAAGGCACACTGAAACTCCAAAGTATTTGCTTGCCTCAAGATGTCATTTAGAATAAATGTTCAGCACAGACATTATCAAAGATTCCACTTCACCCACTGGAACAGAAATGCTGGTTTTCCTAATGTGGTCCTGAGTGAGAGAAATCTAAAATTACCCTGACACTTTGCTAGAGAGCTGCGATATACTGGAAGGAGTGCATACCAGTGGATGTTACTTTCTACCTCTACTTATTACCTGAGTAATGACTCACTACTGAGAGGTGAGAAACTACTTACTTCTGGACCAAAAAAAAAATCTACATGTCTTGGAAAAAATATTTGCCATGTTGGACTATAAAAGGTTGTCAATTAATAAATATTTCTTAGATTGAAACTTTTTGAACTTGTTAAAAAAGAAAGCAAATGCAAGACCTGAATTGAGCAGGAAGGAATTAGTAAATGCTGTTTCAGGTATTGTATGGATTTAGGCTCGTTCTGGAGATGTAGGATGAAGCTGCATAGATTAGGAGCTTCACTAGCTTAGTAGTAGATTAGTAGCTTCACTAGCCAGAGGTCAAAGAATGAAGGTAAGGAATTGTCTCTGTGCATTCTAATTCAATGATATACTTCTAAGTATCCTCTGGGAAATAATAAAAGAAATATCTAAGTTTGGTGGTTTTTTGTTTTTTANTGCATTTTAATTCAATGATATACTTCTAAGTATCCTCTGGGGAATAATAAAAGAAATATCTAAGTTTGGTGGTTTTTTGTTGTTTTTTTTTTTGTGAGATTTGAGACACAGCGTGTTATGATGCATTCGTATAATCCTTGCTTATGAGTCATGGGCTCAGTCCAGACATGTATGACAACACGTATAGCTTTTAACGTGTGGACAGTTGCCACGTGAAGACTGTCAAGCAGTTTTGTATGGGGTGTGAGATATATCCACATTTTAGCTTGGTGGTGTTTGTGAAGAGCTGCGGCATTTTTGCCACCTTGAATGTGAATGAAAAATTTTAATAGCAGGATCAGAGCTGATGGTGGCAGACTTACAGAGCTATGTCAGCATGCTTTCCGGACTACTATGTGTAACTTTTTGGATATTTTTTCTGATAAAAAAGGAAACTATGGTGTTAATTGGCATATCTGACAATGAAATAACTTGGCTGGTTTCAGCTGCATCTCCTTCTGTTTTGAAAAGCAGCACTGTTTGAGAACAAAGAAAGGAAAAAAGTGAGTCTTTGTGAATGACCATCTCAGATAGTAAGTTTATTTTTGCCTGTAATACAGCCTTACTTTCAAAAGGCCAATTTCATATTATCTATAATATGTTCTTACAGAATAAACTCACTACAGGTCATTTCAGGTGGGAAAACTGTTATGTATAAAATGTGATTAACCACTTGTACAGAAGACCAATAATCTCAACAGTGTTACACTGCTCAGAGTAGATGCAAATTTACCAGTACTGCCAAATCATTTGTACACTCTTCTGCTGCTAACTTTGTTATCACTTTGATCAGTACTACACAGTTGGGATATTCTTCCACTATACACATGAAAGCAACTGTATTTTCACAGTTATATCATAGTCAGATTATGACATTCAGAGGTCTGTGGGTTTACTGTGTATCATAGATCATAGAATAGTTTGGGTGGGAAGGGACCTTAAAGATCATCGAGTTCCAACCCTCCTGCCATAGGCAGGGACACCTCCCACTAGATCAGGCTGCTCATTGCCATGTCCAGCCTGGCCTTGAACACTTCCAGAGAGGGGGCATCCACAACCTCTCTGGGCAACCTGTTCCAGTGCCTCACCACCCTCACTGTAAAGAATTTCTTTCTTATGTCAAGTCTGAATCTATCCTCTTCCAATTTACATCCATTATTTCTGGTTCTCATGTGTTTCTGCCAAATAGTTTTTTATTTTAACACAGAGTGGGAAGATTAATAACAACTAATTTTGAAAGTATAAACATTTACCTGAAATTATGCAGTAATTCTTTGTAAACAGAAACTGAATCTGTGCTAATTCTTGCATTTAAATACAAAAAAATTATATCGGCTGCTCAGTGCAATACATTGTATTTGAAAACAGCTCATCGAAACACCTAATTAGGACATGCAGTAATTTGCTTTTCTTCAATGATATTAAGAATTTAGAATGAAGACAATATCCCATGTTAGATCTTGTTAATGTTTAAGTTCTGAGGCTGAAATTTTGCCTGGCTTCTGACCTTTGTTTGATTTCTCTGATTAATAAAAGTTAGGTCTTCTGTAATGAATTTGGATGTATGCATTTGGCATTTAAATATAACCTGCTTGGCACTAATGATTTATTTTACTTTTTAAAGGCCATGATTAAAGGTTTTATGGATGTCTACCAACTTGCAAGTTCCCAAGTTGACATGTTATTGAGAGAAACAGCACCTAAAGTCCAAGCTCAAACAGCTTGTCTTCATGGAAGCGAGAGCTTACTGCTGGTAAGTCTGCTTTTCAAGTCTTTTTTGTCATTTTGATGTGGTTTCTTATCCACTGTCTCCCTTCATATTATATAGTTCTGTAGGGAAATGCAATCAGATTTCATTATAAATAGAACAGAACAGTAAAACTAGCATAAAAATTGACCTGACACTTTTTCAGAAGAGAAAGGTAACAAAAGGATTAATTTTACTGTATCTTCTATAAGGACCCATTAATTGTTGCTGTTGCTGGAGTATACATTGTGATTTCTTTGCTTTTGGCAGCACTGTAAACAACTGTATTTTGAACTAGAATAATTTAACCATGTAAAGATATAGCATCATGTTGAGACAGAATGTAAACAAAATGTTTAGTAAGAGACTTAATCTTTTTTTAGAACAGTTGTGCTTATGGATAATACGTCTCACTGAAGTTTCAGTGTTAAAATCCAATTTCAGAAATCATGTTTTATCTAAAATGTAGTTGCCCACAAAGGTACTTGACTTGCCTAAGGCTAACAAGATGATTCTTCAGATCTGAGATCTCTCTCTAGGGGGATTACTGAATGCAGATTTACTTGTGTCACAAAAGCAGGAGGCCAGAGACATGAACTGTCATAAATATGTAGCCAAGTGTGACTAGAATGAGGTTGTGTAAACTGTGCAACTTGTATACACTTGATGTATTCCATTTTGCACTTTCTTTACTATTTCACTTTCTCCATAACGGAGAAAGCTATGGAGTTTGGAGTGGTTTTTGTTCTCCTTCCTTTCATCCTTTCTTGTCTTCTATTCTTATGAAGCAAAGCACTAGAAAGACCATGCAAATCGTCTGCCTCTTTGAAACAAAAGATCTGTAAAAAGAGGGCCATTACCAATGCAAATGACATAAACACATCAGCATATGTATGCTCGAAGTGGTTGGGTTATGGCTTTGGCTGTTTTCAACAGAAGTACGTTGTAATTGGATCAGCACAAAGGAAAATAAGCACAAATGAAAAATGGATTTATTGGTGCTGAATTTCAGTTTTAAGATCTTAAGGATGTAACTGTTGAATGAAAGCTTTATTTGTGAATCCACAGACTTTCTAAAAAAAGTGAACAAAATTGCTTCACAGAAATGCCTCCTTTTCTACTCCAGCCACACCTTGTATTTTCTAGAAGGTCAGCATGTGTCCTGCTTAGTCTATGCCCAGTATAACTGGGTTGCTCCTTTGCCTGTAATGATTCCATTTTGTTGTTTAGCTCAAGATGACCACTTGTGTACTAAGGAATGGGAAGTCTGCCAAACTTGCTGCAGCATGATTTGGTTTTATTTGGATTGAGAGATCTTTTAGCAAAGGTTATGCTTGCCCTAACTATGAAGGGCTACTCAGTGGTTCGATATATTACAACAAAAACTAACAGCTTGCCCCCCTGAAAGCTCACCAATGCCTGTGATTAAATGCAGTGCTTCTTAAGAAATTCGCATCTGCCTACAGTATGAATGTAAAGGTGATACAGTAGGATGTACTTGGTCCTTCTGTACAACCCTATGAAGAGAAGAATATTTCTTTTAGATGCAGTTTAATTTGAAGTAACAGCATTAACAGTTATATGCACTTTAGAATTTTAATGTAAAGGCAAAAAATTCAGAACAGTTGATTCTCATGAAAAAAGTATGCATGTTTATGGCATATTTTGTGGTATTTGGGTTGTTTTGCTTTACAGCATTTGTCCTTAATGCTAGCAGAAGTTGTTTCAAGCATGATTTTTTATAAATTCAGGCATCATAGATTTACAAATTACTTACATTTTAAAGTTTCAGCCAATACTGTCATGTTCTGATTTTGAGATGGAAGTTTCATGCTACTTTCTGTTTGCATTTAAGAATTAGAACAGGCTTTTTTATTCTTGATTATTTTAAATGAAAGAAAGCAGTAACTGTTCATGAGCATCTGTTTGGTTTCAGAATTGTACGCACTTTGTTGGTTTTGATCTACTGTGTTCAATTACATATCCTGTTCTTACAATCTTGCAGGCAAAACTTTTGTGTAGGAGGCAAACACACCTGAACTATATTAATTTCAGGTCTTCATGTGATGTATGCTTGTGTTCCTAGAACAGTAACTCATTGCTCAGTGCTGCAGCACAACTTTAAAGTATCATTCTGGAACATACTATCTGTGGACCTTGTAAGACTGGAATCTATCACACTATGTGTGGCTGTTTCTTGATGTCTTATATGCTTTTTGCTTAAGGTTCTTGTCCTCCCAGCTGTCCATTGCATCCAAGTTTGGGACATTCAATTGATCTTATCCATGTTGAGAAGATACTGCTTTACTAACTAACCATTTTGCATTGAAATTTGGTAACTACTTTGCCTTTTTACTCACACCACTTTTTTCCTCTTCTGTTGCAGTGGATTTTGCTGGTAATTGTAAAAAGAAAATTTATGTCATAAGGCAACATCGGTGATTCTGACTCCTCATCTTTTATCTGAGACTCTGAATTGACATCTTTATACTTGCCTACTTCCAGTCCTATCACTTTCCTTCTCAGCAATAGTGTTTAGATTCTGAGATTGCTATGTCTGCTCATGCCAGCAGAGAGGAACAGGAGGGGATATGATTATGATGGGTAGAGGTGAGACAAATACTGGAAATGCTGCATAGAAGAGAATTATTATGTGGGGTGAAGGAGAGTCAATAGCAGAATGTCTCTGTACTCTTCATTAGTGTCCAGCTCTCTGTCTGTCATACTTGTCTCTGATGATTCTTCCTCTGTGGAGAGAAAGACTCTGCATTTTTCATCCTGAATCTCTTTAAAATTCAATATGACTGAAATGCAGATTTTTTTTTTCCGGTCTTCCCTGTTCCTTATTTATTTTCTGTTTGTTTGGGTTTGGTGTGTTGGTTATTTTTTTAATTTGCCCTGTTGTATTTTTTTTAACAAATGTGTCTTACATTTTTAAAATATATTTTTCTTCAATCCTTTTAACAAAATCATTACAAGACTATCACCTTGTAATAGTCTTTCCTGGAAACTGTAACGACTTCACTTTTGTATATTTCCTTGTTTTAAGTGAAATCTACTTTTTCTGAACTGCAAGTACCACAGTCATGATTTTGTCCTCCACAACTTGCTGCATCTCCATGGTGGCAGTAATGACAAAGTCCTTCTTGCAAAAAAGGGCAGTGTTGTGGGGAGGGGATGACACTGCATTTTCCAGTGTGACCTCTCGCATATAAGGAACCAGTAGGATTCAGTTAATTATAAAATTTCTCCAGAAAATGTTTTTGTAGCTTTCAGGTCTGACTTTTTGTTCCTGATGTCAGTAATGCGGTCAGAATTTTAAGAATTAAAAATGTTCTGGTATCAGTTTTGATTCTTAACATGCAGCTGATCTGGTGATAGTCCTTCCTTTTTCTGCTTTCACTTGAGAGTAGGAACTGAAGGGAAAAATACAGTAATTAATAAGACAATGAGAGAGTAAATCTTTGTATGCACTGGAGAAATGGAAATTTGGGAAGCCAAAAAATAACTTGAACTGAATGGAGGAGAAGGTGAGTTTCAGATGGGAGGGGGTGAAGTGAAGGTCATTAAGAAGCACAGAGTTCATTCACTAACCACAGAAACAACTGTTGTCTTTGGATGCTTATTCTAACTGGAGCTGAAAATGAAATCACTCATTCCATTATATGGCTTCGCATCATCCTTGTTTTTTCACCCCCTAACAGTTAATGGCTGTGTCTGCCCTGTGTCTGAAAATGTGCAGTGATACCATTTCAAGCGGTGAAAATACAGAACTTGCAGGTTTTGATAATATGAGAGAAACAAGTAAAATGATCTTACATGTGAAAAGTCTCTGTTTAATTGTTGCAAAACCTGCAATATATATATGCTGTCATATTTTTCTGTTGAAGAACTACATTAAGAAAAGTGTATGCTTTTCTTCCTAGTCAGGGCAGTCAGCTCTCCGTTTTCTTGATCTACTGAAATTCCATTCATGTAGGCCAGTGAGAAAAGAAATTCTTAAAACTCAGACTATCTGTTAAGTTCTGCTGACTGTTTCCTCATACTTAGCCAGGCTGGGGAACAGCTTTTTAAGTCTTTTCCTATACTCTTTGATTCCTTGTCACCAGTTAAACCTGTGTTTCAGGGCCAAGACTTGCATCTATCAGAGATTTAGAAACATGGGGATGGAAATTAAGATAAATAAAAAAGGCTTACTGCCTTTTCACTTGCTGTATAGGAAAAAGGCATTCACTTCATTGATTTTAAATATAAGGGACCGTCGTTCATGGGCCGGAGCCTTATTTCTTGTGTTAGGATATGCAATGACTGATGCAGTTGCTGGAATTCTTCACTGAAGCAGATAGGTCCTGGATGAAAACCGTTTGAACTGAAAAGATTTTTTAAAAGATTCGGTATTGAGCTGGTTTTGTGAAAGATTTGGAGCCAGTAGTTCTTAATGGGCCATGCAAAAATTAATCAGACTTGTTGTTTTTATTGTTACTTTCTATCTTGCAATGTTTTCTTGGAAATAGTTTCCCACGAAATTCAGATTACACTGTAACTGTTGCTCAGAACTGTCAGTTACACTAAGTGGTTTATTTACGTGAAACGTGAATATTCTTGAAGTGATAGTAAGTAAAGAAAAATTGGACATACCCACAAGGGACATTTTCAAATTACTGAGATGATAATGGACATGGAGGAGTAGAAGTATCAATACAGTTAAAATTTTTAAAATATATCAGGTGAATTGTAATCAGGTGAATCCACAAAAATATTTTTTTACTGAAATATTTGCATTTCTTACCTGATTTTAAGCTATTGGCATAACTTCCTAGGCTTAATGCATGGCAAAGGAATGTGGGTATCCTAGTGCAAATGCTCACCTTGTCATAAGGTATCGTTTACACTAATAATTGTAACCAGAGTATAAATCATGTTCTTTACATTATTTGCTTATTATACAGTACCAATAAAAATAAAGATACAAAACCAATATTATAAATCACATTATGTAACTTGAGGCAAGGTGTTAAAAAACATTTGTAGTAATCCACCATCACACTTGATATTTTGTAAAGAATACTTCCTTTTCTATCCAGAAATATTTTGATACTCAACATTCTAGGTATGTGAACTTTTAACTTGTCAGTCTATTGTAACATATTTGAAAATTATAGTAATTTGATTTAAATGTTGCCTATAAGGCAAAAGGTTAAGTTAATAGAATCCATATGTAATTAAAATGCAGAACTAAATTTAATCAGACCCCTGTGATTTGTGTCTTCATATTGATAGTTTTACAATGGTCTCTGAGGTTGAAAGATTATGTTAAAGTTAGTATGTAGCTGTACTCCAGAAAAAGAGCAAGATGTTTAACTGTTTCAGATATGACAAGGTCCTGAAGTAACAGCCTAAAAGCAAAATTACTTGATCATCTGAATTTTAGGGGTATCTTACACAAGCAGGTGGTTTAAGTACAGGATTGCTGGAGTATTGTAGTCAGAGAATTGTATTCAGTGGCAACAGTGCTCCACAAACATCTCCAAATGAACGTTCTTGCTGTGATCAAGTAATGGTGGATTTTTGTAATAATATAGTTACTTAAACTGTGTGAATTCATGTTGGAATCATCTGAAAGTCATAGACACAACACTATGTACCAAGCCACAAAAGAAGTTTAAAACATTTCCTGGACTTAAAAAAAAAAATATTTTCTCTGGACAGTTTTAAGAGTCGACATCCTGTGTTAGAGTTCTCTAATCATCACCAGCATAATTTACAATCAGAACACACAGAGAGTCAGTTCAGACCAGCTCATCTGTTGACTTTGGCAGAAGCCCTTAATCTCACTGTGTGCAGCTGCCACTTGAGAGCTGGGGACTCGTCAGAGAGCCAAAGGAGGGTGGGATACAGGGTTGGTCAAGGCATGCACACATAGGCCTGCTTCATTTCAACAGCCATACACTGCTTTATAGTCTTTTCATTTTACAGCCTTTTTTTAAAAAAAAAAAACCACCTGAAATTAAATGAGGACCTCTCATGAGCCACTGTGCTCTAGGCATAAGAAATTGTAATGTCTGGCTTCCAGAAACTGTCCCGTCAAAATGTGCTTCTGATTAGGTGGCTTAATTACAGCTGTGAAAACAATGTTGATTTAGGCCTCAAGATTCCAGTGCATGTCAGCCGTTATTAGCTAGCCTTGGACTGAAGCCACCATTTTAAAACTCTCTACCACTAAAGTCACACACTGCCTGACAACTTTTTATTTAGACAGAAATGTTGCCAGAAGCAACACATTTTAATGCAAAATATTTTTCATTGCACAAATTTTAAATGTGACACTGTTGATGGGCATAAAAGAGTAGTTACGGCTGGACATCAAGTCCAAAACCTAACGTTTGTATTCAGAACAACTCACACATACACACTACCTCCCTCACACACACAACCACACATGCACCTCCTTTCAAATATTTTTTAATGAAGTTTGACTGACATAATGCTTAATTTTAATTCCTTTAATTCAGTTTTATTCCAAATCCAGCATGTTGGTTTAACCACCCAATTTTATTGCATCTAAATTTTCTTGACAGTTTCATTTGCTGTTGGGAAATAAAAAATTGCCATTTTTGCAACATGGGAAATAATGGCTAGTTTCAAAACCAGTATGCTTAAGACTTCCTTTGCCCGAAGCAGGTTAAGGCACACACTCAATTTACTTTAGGGGAAAAAAGCTCATTAAATAGTTTTTAATATTTTAATATAATTTAAGTAACTGCTTTCACAGTGGGAAGGCTTATTACGCCCATGTATTTACACCTGCAGAGAGGTAAATTTTTAGGTAATTAGGTGGTTTCCAATACTCCAACTTTTCAGTGTAGTTGCGGAGTTTAAACACTGTTTGACACAATGTGTTTTCTGTATTTAAATACGACGTTTCCACTTGCAGTGTTTTGCTTTTAAGTGCTTAAGAAGGAGGTTTAAGTGGGGCTGGGTTGGTTGGGTTTGTTTTGCTTTGTTTAGTCTGTTCTTAAAGTCACCTTAATGACAGGAATTGGCTAAGGAATGTGAGTGAATGTGTGTGGGTGTTCGCTCTCGGCAAGCCGCTTCGGAAACGCAAATTCTACATTCTCACTTCACCTTCACATTTGCCATGAAATTTCAACTGTCCGTGCTGTGCAGTTTAATGGCTGGAAATCATGAAGTTCCCTAAATGACCGCAGGTTTGTTCCAATGTGAAGCGCTAAACAAATTTTTCAAGTCATTGGCTGAGTCGCAAAAAAAGGAGGGTCATGTTTTCAGGAAGCTAAGCGGCTTTTGTTTTTTCCTCCATTGTTTGTGTTTCTGTGGCATTAGAAATGTGTTTCTAGTGAGGTACTGGAACTAACGACTCACAAACTAGGGTCCTCAGGTTCCAGGCCCCATAACAAGGTGCTTGGAACCTGAACCTTTTATCCTCAGTGCACAGGCCAGTGCAACAATTGTGTCTTCCAGAGCAACTAATTGGAAACTGATTTAGAGAAACTAATGATTTGGGTGAGAAAAGAAATCCAAAGTATAAGTTCAAGTTTGCCTTGTAAGAAATCATCATGCATTAATTCTCTGCGGGTAGCAGGTTCCCAGAGGGAGAGAAAGTGAATGGTTGCGCTTCATTTTGTGCATTTCTTGAAGGAGAAATAACAGAAGCAGCAAAGCTTTTACTTGCTTTGCAAAATGGGGCTTCCTGAAACTGAACATTTCAGAAAGGCCTGAGTTGCTATGGAAGACAGCTGTGGGTCTGGAGACAGACGTGTGATGTCATTTTCTTTATGAGAAGTTTTTGCAGTGGTCTTTCAAAGTGTGTTTCATTGGTTATATGCATTGAGTTTTCTTCACCAGCTGCATGTGTTTGCTTCTTGTTTTCTACACACCCTTGTTTCTTTGACCTTCCTCCAACGCTTCTCAAAGTGACAGCCCAATAGTTTCAGCCCATCAACTTGTACCACTAATTCTGCAGGTGAAATAAAATTAGTGGGAGTACTAGTCAGGCTGTTACTTTGTGAAGTGGGTATTTCAGACAAGGACAGCTAACCCTGGGGAAAAGTTTTTACAAAAGAACAGAGCTGATGACACAATTTTACTGACTACAAAGGCAGACAAATTCACTTCTTTCCAGATTCAAGGACTTTGACTCAGGCCAGAAGGTGCTTCTTCCTCTCTTCTGAAGAACTTATTTAATGAAAGAGAGCTGGGAATCTTCTATTATTCCCTGCCAAACTGTGGGTTAAACATAAAGGAAATGTCTGTTTGTTCTGAGACTGAATTCTCTGAGAAATTTTTGTAGGGGATTAAAGCATAACTGTGCCTGAATGAGTCTGGCTCAGATACTTAAACGGCAAATGAATCCATGCAGTCCAGATTGCCATCTTCCTGGTATTTTCTTGTCAGTTTAAACTTAAAGGTCCATGAGGTGTACTGCAGTGAATAACTGTTTTTGTTTTCTCTCACTTGTTTGGTTTTGTGTTTCATGCCAAGTAGGTAAAGCACTTTGCATGTTTAACTTTAAACTTAAGCACCCAACATGTGCTTATTGATTTTTGTTGTTGGTTTTAAATTACATATATAAATTTTTGTTTAATGCTATGAAACCCACATTATGTAGTGAGGGCATATTTTTTCTATCTGAGAACAATAAGGACATATTTTCTTCAGAAACTGGGCTTCCAAAATCATTACATTTTTTGGGAGCCTGAGCATGTATTGTAACTTTGCCAGGATTTTGTAAGGCTTCATGACTCTTAAAGTAATTGATTTGTTTTTTAATTTGTGCATGTCAAAACATCCTATTGCTTTAGGTTCAATTCTATAACTTAACTACACTTTAAAGTTTTTTAGAAGAGCATATTCAAGTTGAGAATTATGAATAAAAGGAATTAAGGTATCATTCTGTAAGCACACTGAATTACTGAAACATCCCTGTGGAAAATTGTTTTTTAAAACAAACCAAAAAGCTGGAGAGACCTCTCTCCAAGTCTCCTTCTATGTTCATAATGACTATTCCAATAAAGATTTTGTATGATAAGAAGTTTATAAGTTTTATGTGGTGATGGTGGTCGTTGGATTTTTGTTTCATTTTGTTTTAACTTATCTGTGCTTTTAAAACTCACATTTGGAGTACATATATGAAAAGATGAAATTAGATTTTTTTTAATATTGATTCACATAGTATATGATTGATATGCAGGAAATATTAGTTTCTTTTGCTGAGTACACTCTCTTGAACTGCATATTTGAGCCTCACAGAAATTGATGGCCTAGTACCTGTGCTAAAGTTGGTTTTTGGAGACTGACTGTGCTATTGAGTAATTATTAGATTTTTTAATTTAATTTTAGTCTGCAGTATTACTGTATATATAAATTCAGCCAAAACCAATAGAGACAGTAAACCTAGCTCACCCACACTCAAGTTGTTTATAACTGATAAGCTTGATTCCTTGCCCAGTTAGTGCAATTTGGAACTTGCATTTACAAAAGACGTATATGTTATTCATCAACTGAAACTGAGCCTAAAGTGGTATTTTTTTTTTACTTTTCAGATATCAACTGATATTTTATAAGCAACACTGTCAGAAAGCCAGCTGTTTCCCCCAACCATTGATGTTATAAAACTGTGCCCTTTAGAACTCTGTTGAGTATGTGGTCCTTCAGATATTGCATGCAGTTGGTGGGAGAAGGAGTAATTCTCTCCTGAAACTGCTTCAACTAAGTTTTACTAGAGATGAATGAACATAAACATGTTTGGTTTGTATAAGCAAACAAAAGCTTGAAAACTATCCCAAGCCTGCAGAGAGCCAAGTGTTACTCCTTCTAGTGAATCTTTCCCTAAGCTACTTTATGGGGAGTGGGGTCTAGCTCTCATGAAGGTGCCCAAATCCATGGAATCTCATGAGATGTGTCTGAGGGAACTGATGGATGAAGATATCATATTTGAGACACTGTGGCAGTCTGTTGAAGTACCTTCTTACTGGAGAACGGGAACCATAACAGAACTAAGGGCCTGTCAAGACTCACCATTGTGCCCAGTAAGTTGATGGCCTCTTGGAAACTCTGATAAGGCGAATGGAAAGTAAGGAGGTCACTGGTGATAGCCAGCATGACTTTGCTAATGGCAAATACTGTCTGACAAATTTGGTGGCTTTCTATGACAGGGTTACAGCATTCGTGAGTAAAGGAAGATAAACTGATGTCATCTATCCAGACTTGTGCAAACCACTTGACACTGTCCCATGTTACAACCCATCTCTTAATTGGAGAGACATAGGTTTGATAGATGGACCATTTAGTGGATAAGAAATTGTCTGGGTGGTTGCATTCAAAGAGTTGAAGTCAATGCCTTGATGTTCAAGAGACAAGTAGTGATGAATGACATTCCTCAAAGGTCAGTATTGGAA
>VZTY01017985.1:0-19644 GCA_013400935.1 Turnix velox | reverse complement strand
CCAACTGAAAGAAAGAAAAAAAAAGAAAAAAAAAAAAAGGAAGGAGTTTTCCAGTCACCTCATTCCTCTGATCTTATTTACCACACAACAGCACTTACAGTGGTGCCAGCATCAGGAAGGTAACTTCTTCCTACAGGGCCTAACTCTTCCTCAAGCAGCAACCCAAGCCTTTGCCCCATGGGTATGCTCTGTATCAGGAACTGGGTTTTCTCATTTAATTTTCAGTGCTCAGGTAATTCTAGTTTGTGTAGGCAGACAATGACACAGGGATGCCCACTGTGTCATTTCAGGAGGTCTTGCTAGAAAGCCACCATGGGGCAGGGTCTGCCAGTCATCTTTCTTTGTTAATGCAAAGACAGTAGAAGAGACATTTCTAAGAGCAGTTCTTGCTTCACCTCTTGTTCTCATGCACCCTTCATGAATTTAAGTAAATAGTTTATATAGGCAAAGTTCTTCAATGGTTTTCCCCTTCTGCTCCCCATTCCGCTTAACCATGCCCTGCCTTGAGACCTCTGGTCCCAAAGAAACTATTTGGCACTAAATTACTTTCCTTTTAGCACAAATTACTGGGTGGAAACAAGAAGCTGGTAACATGTGACCCGCTTGCCACACACTACAGCTCTGTCTGTTAATAGATGTGACCTTTGTGACTAAAGCAGTGCTGGGAGGTACTGGGAGGGTGTGTTAAATCCCTCCATCCTGCACAGTTGCCATCCTCATCATCTCATCACCCATCCAAGTGAGGAAGTTGCAGTTTCAAAGCCTCCTGATTCCTGCAAGACACACAATGCTGGCCTGGGTCCAAAATTCAGCCAAAGGATGAGGGATTTGGGGCAGGCAGTGACAGCACAGGTCAGCTGTGTGCTTCCATCCTCATGCCTGGAGCTTCGTCCTCACAGGGGCAGGTCTGATGGGTGTAAGCAGGCCATCCTAATGCTCCACCAGAGCCCCTTCCCACCCTCTTTCTTCTGCTTGAAGATAACATGCTCTGGGCTTGGGCACAGACCAGAGTTTGATGTTTGCAGAAGATGCATGGATGCCAAGGGCCTTGGAGCATTTGAAGTGGCAACTCCTAGTGAAGAGGAAGCATCATGGATCCATTTAAACCACCCTGCAGCTGGACCTGAGACCAAAATGTCTTCTTCCCCAGGTGTTTGGTTTTAGCAGCTCTGTAACAGACCTTGTTGCTTAACCCAGCAGGGTACAAAGGGACGCTTACACCACTCACACCCCTCAAATCACCACCAATCCACCAAATTCTCCCCCATAACACATAGAATCATAGAATAGTTTGGGTTGGAAGAGACATTAAATATCATCAAGTTCCAACCCCCTGCCATAGGCAGGGACACCTCCCACTACATCAGGCTGCTCAGTGCCTTGTCCAGCCTGGCCTTAAACACCTCCAGAGAGGGGGCATCCACAACCTCTCTGGGCAACCTGATCCAGTGTCCCACTGTAAAGAATTTCTTTCTTATATCTAGCCTGAATCTACCCCCTTCCAATTTACATCCATTATTTCTAGTCCTCCCATCACATCTTATTAAAAAGTCCTACCATATCCTCCAGTCTCTCTCTCAAGGTTTCTTAGCCATTCCCCAAAGCCCCTTCTCCCCCTGTTATCCCTCAAACCCCACTCTCACTTCCCAATTCTTACCCCAGTCCCAATCCTAGCCCTATGTCCTTGGTCCCCCAATACCTGGCGCTTCACCCCTGTCCATCCCCTCCACTTCCCAAGTAGCCACATCCTCCATCCTCAGGGCAGCACATACACTTTGAGATGGGAAGGGAGAGGGCATCTCCCCAAACTCAGCCCTGTGTCCATCCTGAACCCTTGCACTGATGCTCTGAGCCCAGTTGTTTGTCCCTTTCTCCCCTACCTTTTACAGCATTCCTATTTTCAGTGGCTGAGGACCAGTACCAGGTCTAGGATGCGGCCACAGAGTCCATTTAAAGCAATAGGCCAGTGTTTCCTATAGACACATGGAACATTTACAATATTATAGGTATGGAAAAATGAGCAGAATATGGAAACTTTTATCCTGGGTATCAAAGTGCATGGTCAGCCAACACTGCATCCCCATCAGGAAAATCTGCCGATAATTACCAAGCTGTAAATGGCTCATCTGGGGCACATGCTGAGATCTGAATGTGACATACAAGCAAGAAGAAGGAAATCAGGAGGTAGAACTGTACCCTGATCTTGAACTTAGAGATCAGGCTGACAAGACAAGCTTGTGGACAGCAAGGAAAATCCTCAAGGGACTAGTGTGCCAGTGAGTGCTTCCTGCTGTGGCACACCAACAGCCACACCAAGCACCAGGGCAAAACAGGGCCCAGAATAATTTTCTCATCAACAAAGTTATAGTGGGGTTGGACCCCACTGTCCTTCGGGCAAGATCAGCCAGGCAGTGACTCATCCTGTTTCTCTTTGCTGTCCCTCCCGCATTTCATTCTTTTTACAGTGAACTTCCTGCTTTTCATTGACCTGTGGTTGTGAATTTCCTCTTTCCTTACTTTGCAGATACTGTCCCCTCGTTAGGACTGACATTAAACAGTGAAAAAAAACCTATGGAAAGCTAGAGGTGAAAGGCATACAAACCACAGTGATGCCACTCTCAAAAATTCAGGGATCATTATTAGAAATTGAGAAATAAAGATTCTCTCCAAAGATCAGCTTTGAACTTCTTTCCCATGTGCATGGAAGAGGCATTAGTTTTCAGAACAAAATAGCTTTTGATGTTTGGCTATGGCACCCAAGAGTTTTTTTCTGTGTGAGCACTGTGGGCTCAGCCAGTCTCCCTGCCCTTCCCTTCTTCATCCTGACCCTGGGCTATCACTTCTGCTCTGCTAGCTCAGCTTTAGAAGCAAACATGCTCAGATGGTTGATCTGTCTGAAAAAAAAAAAAAAGAAAACCCAATATTTTTCTGAATTATTTCCCCAGGAGTCTAAACCTCTCTTCTGATTCATCACATACAGAGCAGCTGCTCTAACACAAGGAGAAGATGCAGGAGCAGTAAAGAGTGATGGAGAGGCAGTGGCAGTGGCCACTCTGCTGCTTTTCTCCATGTTGCTGGTGAAGGTGAAGCCACAAACTTGGTCTTGCCATTTGCCGGCATGGCACACACAAGCCTGGTTACCCTAATTTCTTTGTGTCCTTCTCCCTCTACACATAATCTTCTGTCTTATAGTAATTCATTATGAACTATCATGACCTACTTAAATGCTCTTCCTTCATTTGTCCCCTGGCACTGTCTATGATACTGTTCCCTCCCCTGCCTACTGATGGCTGGAGGGACAGATTCTCCCCCCACCTCCCCAACCAGGCATTCAGGTGATGATAGAGGCTCCCTCTGCTCCCACACTGAAATTAGGGGTGAGGTGGCCCAAGGCACCCTGTCTTCATGGGTGGGAAAGGCAGAAGTTCTGCCATTCCAGGTGGTAGAACTGCCACCCCTTAGCCATGGTGATAAGGGACATATCTGGGTGGTTTTGGCAGGGTTAGGTTGATGGTTGGAATCAATCTGAAAGGTCCCTTTCAACCTAGACAATCCAATGATCCTATGATTCTGCAAGTTGCTCTCTGGCCCATCCCCCTCCAAGATCGCTGAACTCTTTGCCAGGGGATGGGAAAGAGGCAGCAGCAAGGATAAGAGTTTTCTCTTAGGCAGAATTGCCTTTGCAAGAAATGTGTCATTGTTCCTGGAATTAGTCCAGTGGGACCTGTGAGGCACTAAAAACATGATGAAGAATCTAATCTGCCTCTGAGCTCCATCCACTTTCATTCCTAAAGAAAATCCCAATTTCTTTAGGCCCACGGGAGTCGTGCTGTTGCCTTCAGTGAGATCTCACTTCAGCTTTGCCTTGTTGTCTCTGCAAACCAAGCTTGTGCCACCATTTTGCCTTTAGACCATGAATCATAGAATCATAGAATAGTTCAGGTTGGAAGGGACCTTAAAGATTATCGAGTTCCAACCCCCCTGTCATAGTCAGAGACACCTCCCACTAGATCAGGCTGCTCAGTGCCTTGTCCAGCCTGGTCTTGAACACCTCCAGAGAGGGGGCATCCACAACCTCTCTGGGCAACCTGTTCCAGTGCTTCACCACCCTCACTGTAAAGAATTTCTTTCTTATGTCAAGTCTAAATCTACCCCCTTCCAATTTACATCCATTGTTTCTAGTCCTTGAATCTACAACCTCAATCTGAAGATGCATTTCTTGCTCTAAAATTAAGACCTGGGCTCCAATTCTGCACACAATTCTCTGTGTGACTTTTTGTTTACAAGTGAGAACTCCAGGGAACAGAAAGCCAGGTCCTGAAAATTTTCTTGAACCATAAAACCACATATGCTTCATGGAAGAAATGCCACATGTTCTGGCAGTGCAAAGACCTCACTTTTCCTCCCTCTGCCATCCTGTACTCCCTGCGTCTTGTGGTGCTGGGGGTGCCACCATGTGTCTACTGGGTAAGTCTGTGGGACTCAGTTTGAGAAATCAGAGACTTCAGGAGTGAGTTGCTACCTGGAAGGCTTAAGGGAGAGGCCATGCTGCTCAGCTTGGCACAGCACACAAATTAAAGGATGAGCAAAGACTAGCATTAATGTTAACATCATTGTGTTTCATCACTTTCATTAGACTACAGCCTTGAGAATGGAGAAAAAGCATAATGCAGTTCTCCTCTTCCCAAAATAAATACGGCCAGGATTCAAAACAAACAGGAGAAAAAATGTAAGTATTGTCCACCAGGAATGCATTTGAAAAGAGAGCTATTGAAATATTTAGCTGTACACAAAGGCCTTTGCCATCCATGAGTCTTCAGGACAATTTTGGAGATTTTTACTCTGAACAAAAGTTTCTAGTTGGAATTTCTGTTATCTTTAACGGGCTACATGGGAGCATGCCAAAAAGTGGATGTTGTCCTTGACACTGAGCTCCTCCTTGTACTGCCAGCAGTAATTCTCATTATTCAGACACACTGTAATGTTCTTTGCAGCACACTCAAGGACAAGGGTTAGCTGGGGGATGCAGCAGGATTCTCTTGAAGCTTTTTATTATTTTACTTTCGGAAGTCTTAAGAGTGGGATTGTAGAATAAGGCCACACTGACATTTTTACTCGATTACAACATGTCCAAATAGCATTAATATCCATGAAAAAAATCTTGCTGTGAGGTGCAACTTGTTTTTGTAACTCCATTTTTGAAGCTTTTATGGCCATGCTTTTAAAATACATAGGGATATATTTCAGTGTGTGTTTTCAAAGTCCTTCAAAGGATTAGATTAGATCATTCTTCCATCTTGCATCAGGACATGTGACTGGTGTGACCTACATCAAAGCTCCTGAGACAATGTTCCTGCAGGAGGGATGCTCAGATCCCAGCATTGTCTGCTGCAGTAGCAGGCTCAGGGCCATGGATTCTTCATATTTCCCACTGTTACTGCTCCATCAGCTACATTTTCACCCACTTCTAATTAAGGGTATAAGCAAACTAAGCTGCTACAGGCATAAGACATGTATCCAGTCAACTGCTCAGAATATCTGTGGGTGGCTGTAGTGTCAGAGACATGATGTTATACAGATTAGATGAAACTGAGTGTCCTGGGTTGAGGTAAAACAGAACCAATTTTCTTTTCAGCAGTTTTACTTTCCAGCTAAACTCTTCCAACTAAATGAACTCTCTAAAATTAACTGGATATTTTTCATCCACTGTCTTCTTCCAGGCTGATAAGACCTGATTGTTTGTAGCTTAAACCAAGGAATGGTATGCAGAGGAGCTCTTGCTTACATTTATTGCTATAACAACCAAGGTCAGATAACTTTGTTGTTTGCTTCATTAGAAGGTTGGCAGCAGAAAAGTGTAGAGGGATCACACCTGTGGGGAGAAGCAGACCCAAAGTTGGTGACCCAAAGATGACCAATGGGATATCTCATGCCATTGGCTCAATATTTATCAGGCTCAGTACAAAAGCAGAATCAAAAGGTCAATTTTTTTTCATCATTGTCTGATATTCAAGGATGTCTCTTTGTGTTCATCTGCCTTTGACCCTGGTCCATGCATTCCTGAATCCAGATACCAATCTCTGAGTCCACCCTTGGACTTTCCTAGTTGCTGTCTGTGATGTGATTATCACGCTGGAAACTTGCTGTGTTTTTGTATATATTGAATATGTTTCATTATTTTAATTTTGTTATCTTATCAATATTTCCTTTTGAAGTATTTTCATTTATTTGTAAATTCATAAGTATCTTTACTCTCTCATCTTTCTCTCCCAGAAGGAAAATGCTCTCCCTTCTCTAAAGGGGAGAGAATTAAAACATAAGAACATTCTCAATATAAGAAGGACATTGAGCTGTTGGAGCAGGTCCAGAGGAGGGTCATGAAAATGATGAGAGGGCTGGAGCACCTCCCTTCTGAGGACTGCACGTACAAGACTGGGATGTTCAGCCTGGAGAAGAGAATTCTCAGGGGGAACTTCATAGTAGCTTCTCAATACCCCCTTCAGGGGGCTACAGAAAGGCAGGGGTAGGACTTTTGAATAGGATATATGATGGAAGGACTAGGAATAATGGATGTAAGTTGGAGGTGGGTAGATTCAGGCTAGACATAAGAAAGGAATTCTTTCCCGTGAGGGTGGTGAGACACTGGGAGAAGTTGCCCAGAGAGGTTGTGGATGCCCCCTCAATCCCTGGAGGTGTTTAAGACCAGGCTGGATGAGCCACTGAGCAACCTCCTGGTGTAGTGGGAGGTGTCCCTGCTTGTGGCAGGGGGGTGGAACTAGATGATCTTGAAGGTCCCTTCCAACCCAAACTATTCTGTGATTCTAAAAGAGAGAATCTGTCATTCACTTTAGGGCCCAGCACAGCCCAAACTTCGATGCTATGTCCTCCAAATATCTGTCCTGAGAGAAAAGACAAAGGATATTTCTATAGAGGGGTACTGTGGTAGGACACCAGAAACAGCTGCATCCACCCTTCTCACAGTCTTCATGTCAGCCAAAAAACAGAGTTGTTGGGACAACTTTTGCCCTTTACACTAATAGTAATTTTAAAATGTAAAGAAATGGTGTCATAGATCCGATAACTGTGTAATTGGTCCTTCTGGAGGTGGTCAGCAGGAGACACATAGGGCTGGGACTGAGCTGCCCCAAGCATAACATGTATGGA
This sequence comes from Turnix velox, assembly GCA_013400935.1. Lineage (NCBI taxonomy): Eukaryota > Metazoa > Chordata > Aves > Charadriiformes > Turnicidae > Turnix > Turnix velox. The sequence goes on along the minus strand of VZTY01017985.1, from coordinate 12,480 downwards.
GTAGCTAGGTATGAAGCAGCCATTCCCTTGCCTCCACACTTCCCTGCCAGCACTAGAGGAGGTGATGCCCACAGCTTAGTCAGCATATTTTGGAGATCTCAGAGGTAGGAGGGGAGGTGCTGAGAGACAAACTTTCAGATGTGACTGGAATTTTAGGGAGTCAAATGGCATTTTGAGCTTGCCATTCATGTTAAGAAGCAATCCATTGGAGTCTCACACTTGGCTCTCCACTGTCTCTATGTGTATATCTTCTCCAGATTTCACCATTTTCCCAGTGTTTGCTTTTTCCTTGTAATCCAGTTTGCAGAGTCAAATGGTGACTCTAAACTGTGTATTGAAGTTCCCTATTTGAAATTATGAGAGCTATAAAGGGTTAACAATATCTTGGAAGATATTTTCAGCACTCACCAGTTGTGATAGATAATTATGGATTTGAAGAGACTTGCAATTTGTTTCTAAATAAGACTTCAGAAACTTTCTACTGAGACATCTTCAACAACTTCATAGTTAATTAAGAAATCACATTTACAAATGCATTTTAAACTGTCAATAAATTGCAGGAGCACTTCCACTTACATTTTAAATGTTAAAATTAAGAATCTCCTGACTGAGGAGAAAAGATGAGCCATGAAGGCTCAGAAAGCACCAAGAGCACAAACACTGTCATCCTGTCTGTGTTTTATCTCATTCTTGTGAAGTCCATGCCAGAAGTTTGGTGTTAGATCTATTTTTGACTGAGTGGATCTGAGGGCTGGTTTGCCAACCCTGGCTCTACTTCAGCAGTCTACCTTAGAATTTATAGCTGGTTTAAGTCTTGGATATCACCGAGAAGCCTATTGCTGACTGCTATGTTATTTGATCAGAAAATTTGATACATTGTGCATGGAGGAAATCTAGTTTATACCTTTTCTTTCTTTTTTCTTTTTAAAAATAGAATGGGTTCTCTTCAGGAGGTACACTCACTGTTTCAGCAAATACATGGTTGGAAAGATCTCCAAACCCAGCAGCTTGTCCCTCACCCAACACTGACCCCCTTCTAACTGCTCAAGGACTCCCCTTCCCACTGCCCAAGGAGCTCAGCTTCCTGCAGAGCTGCATCCTGGGTCCTTTCAGTGCATCAGATAAAAGATCCAGGAGCCATTGATTTGTGATCATCATACAAGGGAGCCTCTTGCATTTTCATAGTGATTTCTTATATGCTCATTAGACAATGAGTGATGGTGCTTCCCTTATCAAAACCCACAGCTCTCTCTTCAGAGCTTCCCACATTCCTTCCTCTCAGCTCTGATTTTCAAGGTTAACGTCACATAGCAATGCTCTCTTAGTCTTCCCATACAAAAATGCAGATCCCACAGTTGTTCATCCAACAGTTCCATTACAGTTCTGCACAAATGAGATTGTTAGCTGCAGCTTCATGGTAAACACAGCTTGTTAGAGATACCTCAAGACACACAGCCCGTTTAGATCAAAGTACTCTGCAGAAGAAACCTGCCTTGCTGATGTTCAGCTGGAGAGCTCTGCATGTGATAACCTGATTCAGATCCATGAATCATAGAATCATAGAATAGTTCAGGTTGGAAGGGACCTTAAAGATTATCGAGTTCCAACCCCCCTGTCATAGTCAGAGGCACCTCCCACTAGATCAGACTGCTCAGTGCCTTGTCCAGCCTGGCCTTATAAACACCTCCACAGAGGGGACATCCACAACCTCTCTGGGCAACCTGTTCCAGGGTTTCACCACCCTCACTGTAAAGAATTTCTTTCTTATATCCAGCCTGAATCTACCCCCTTCCAATCTACATCCGCTGTTTCCAGCCCAGCCCTTTGATCATCTTCGTGGCCCTCCTCCGGACCTGCTCCAACAGCTCAATGTCCTTCTTACATTGAGGACTCCAGAACTGGACACAATACTCCAGGTTGGGTCTCACCAGAGCCAACTAGAGGGGCAAAATCACCTCTCTTGACCTGCTGGTCACACATCCAATCTGGAAAGCTAGCAACAGCCTTTCTATATATGCTGGGGCTGGAAACAGGGACAAATCCAGTGCTGCACAATACTATTTCCATCTCCATCAATGATTCTTTCTCTCTTGCACACACATATGCTTTTATCCCAGACCATCTCTCTTCTCCCTTGATTCAAGGAACTTGAGTATTCAGCCTCATGGATTTGGTTTCTGACTACACAGCCTGATTTAGGTTACTTTGAGGTTCATGTGTATTTGAATTTGTGGCTCTATCTCAAACCCCTATCTATTTTGAAACACTCTTGATATGAACAGATAGGAAGAAACATTTAATTTCCTCTGATGTCCCTTTGTGAATAAATAAATATTCTTCAGGTGGCTGGTCTTTTACAGCTTCTATGCCCAAATCATAGAAAAATTGTCCAGAGACCACCTTATATGACATAAAATTCCCTTAATAGAGCAGGCACCCATGAAATGGTGCAGAGTGGGAAATCAAAGTTTCCAGGTGGACCTCACCTACCAGCAGCACCCTTGTGGCAGCGTGCACAGCTATGCCTTGGGCCAACTCACATCCCACGGACAGCAAACTAAGTTCCCTTCCAGCTTGAACCAATGCAAGGGAGAAATCTGGATGTTGTTTAATGAGGGCCAAGTTATATCTTAACGTACATAGCAGGGGACTAGAGTGGGAAGATCAGGGACTGCTGGGATCTAACTCTCCTTTGCTTCATGTTGTTACTCCACCTGATTGTTAGAGGTCATGTGCTCTCAATTAAGTCATGTGCTTTTTTTTTTTTCAGTTCTAAGGGCAAAGTCCAGGACACCAGCACAAGAAAGTACTCAAGGGTTTAGGCAGAATTTGCATCTATATCTAGCAGAGCAACAGCTCAGGGGCCACCAGCTCTGAAGGAACCATAAATTCACCAGGTACTTCCTGGACAATTTCCCTGCTTGCTAGCAGTGCTGAGCTCAGCAGAGAGTGCCACAACCCACAGTTTCGGGGTGTTCATGCAGACATCAGCTGTCTGCAAGGTCAAATGCTGAAGTAAGCCCAGCAGAGGAGAGCCTGGGCTGTTGGTATGAGTCTTCTGAGAAACTGCATGCATTTAAAAGCCACTCAACAGAGCACATGCACAGAGAGCACTAATGTGCTTCTTTCTAGCTCTTCCAAAGTCAGGAATATTTAACTTCCTAGGTTTGATTATGCACTGGTGCCTCTGTTTCTCACCTGTATTTAACTTTCCTAAGTGTTAAAAGAAAAAACACTCCCTGATGTCTCATAAATACCACCATGCAGTTGGTATCAGGTTTGCAAGAACAGTATCCATCTGTAGTGCTTCTTATCCACATGGTCCTTGCTGAACACTTCACAGCTTACCTACCCATGTCAGGTGTTCTTCTCATTTGGTATCTCAGGGCTATAAATACTTTGACTTATTATCACCAAGCCTTCATTTTCAGACTTGACTCCTTCCAGTTCTTTCCTCTTTTCTGTCCCTTACACATCACCTACTTTTCTCAGCTTTCTCTTTATCTAGGCAATCCTATGTGTCTGAAATAAATATTCAAGCATCTAGGGGTTTATCAGGACCAAATGTTTTAAAGTAGACATTTGTCTGACTTTTCTGATTAAATTCTGTCCGTGACTATGAGGTAAACGAAGTGATACTTATCTCACTGTAGATGAGTTACATTAGATTTGCTCCAGTTAAAGCCATATAATTTTCTTCTTTACACTTAATTTTTCAAGGTAGCATTATCAGAGGGAACAACCAAAGCTAAGTGTGACATTGGAAAGCTATTAACTCCCAGCCCTGAACTCAGGCACTTCTTATTTGACATTTGTCCACACTCACAGGCTACACCAAAATACAATTTTCTCTACTCTCCACACCAGTTCACCTTCTAAAAGGATTTAGCAGCACCCCAGTGTGCACAGTTATAAACCAGTTCAAAGTACTGAGTCTGCTTTACATGAGACGGTGTGAGCCAAAGCCACTGTGTTTCCTCATGAGAAAATTTTGCTGATTTAATGCAATCAATTTAGCAACTGAGCTTATGAAATAGGGCCCTAGTTCTGTAGGGCTGTTCTCATGCTGGAAAGGAAGAAGAATCAGGGAAGGACCAGCTGCTGGTCAAAGAAACCCTTGTAAATGCAAGCAAGCCCCAGCTGTGACCCTGTACTCTCCAGCCAGGCTGGCAGCTGCTTAGGGGCTTCTCCCTCAAGTTCCTTCATGGCTCATATGTGTCTTGAGCATTGACTCTGATGAAACCTCCTCAACCCCACAGCAGTGAAGCAACACAGCCCTGGTGACTTGGGCAGACTTCCTCTGTGGCTCCTCCAGTGGCCCCAGGCCCTTCATTTGGTTTGCATGTTGCTTTGTGTCCTGCTGCCAAAGGGTGCAGCAGAACAAACTGCTGTGCTTGAAGGAAGTCTAATCCTCCACAGGGGAACAGAGCAATTACGACTCCTGATTGCAATGTCATACACTCAGACTTGGGTCTTGCTCCTGGTAGACCTGATGCTCCTCAGAGCTTGAAAGCTGGATGTTGTACACATAGAATCATAGAGTAGTTTGGGTTGGAAGGGACCTTAAAGATCATCGAGTTCCAACCCCCCTGCCATAGGCAGGGACACCTCCCACTCCATCAGGCTGCTCAGTGCCTTGTCCAGCCTGGCCTTAAACACCTCCAGAGAGGGGGCATCCACAACCTCTCTGGGCAAGCTCTCCCAGTGTTTCACTATTCTTACTGTAAAGAATTTCTTTCTTATATCTAGTCTGAATCTACCCCCTTCCAATTTACATCCATTATTTCTAGTCCTCCATTCATGTCTTATTAAAATGTCCTACTCCTGCCTTTCTGTAGGTCCCCCCTCAGGTATTGATAAGTTACTATGACATCCCCTGAGCCTTCTCTTCTCCAGGCTGAACAACCCCAACTCCTTCAGCCTGTCTTCATAAGGCAGTTGCTCCAGCCTTTTGACCATCTTCGTGGCCCTCCTCTGGACCCGCTCCAACAGCTCAATGTCCTTCTCATGTTGAAGACTCCAGAACTGGACACAATACTCCAGGTGGGGCCCCGCCAGAGCCAAGTAGGGGGCAAAATCACCTCTCTTGACCTGCTGGTCACACTCCTCTTGATGCAACCCATGATTTGGTTGGCCTTCTTGGCTGCAAGTGCACACTGGTGGCTCATGTTGAGTTTGTCATCAACTGACACCCCCAAGTCTTTCTCTTCAGAGCTGCACTCAAGCCACTCTCCACCCAGCCTGTATCTGTGCTTGGGATTGCTTCAGCCCAGGTACAGGACCTTGCACTTGGCCTTGTTGAACTTCATGAGATGAGGAAAATCCAGGAGCAGCCTCTGGAAGCACATTCCTTCTTCCCATCAGAGCTGCTCCATAGGTTCACTGCTTATCTGAGTGTTAACATTTCAGCTAGTTTTTCTTGTTCTTTCCTATGAAATTTCATCACTTGGTTTAATTGCAAAAGTCAACCACTGTATTCAAGAGATGAATTACCCTATTGCTGCAAGGAAGTTTGGCATTTAGTAGCCTAGAAGATATTTATGACCGAAGCAGTTCTTCGGAAATACAACATTCATTTGTAGAAATCCTCCACTGGGGGAAAAAAAAAATCAGTGACACATGGAAGGTGCTAAAGACCTATCAAAATAGCTTCTTAACTGTTCCTTAAAATAGTGAAATGCACACAAATGATGAAAAACAGTTCAGAAAGTTAACCAGTTTAGTCCTGAATCAATGCAAGCATTTTAAGACAGATTTACAGTGCACTGAAAATCTGATTACATAAACTATCATAAATGGATTCTGTGTGTTAGAAGCCAGCAGTAAATCTTCAGTTGTTTACTGAAAGGAAAAAAAAAAAGAAGTTGATAGGGAACCATACATTAAAATAAAGATTGATTTCAGAAAGCCTCGCATGAATGAAATATGCTGACATACTGGGTGAGCAGAAAGAAAGCATAAAATGAACAATCGTCAGTTCTTGCTCCACGATTATGACTATAAACTAGAGAATGACATTAATTGTGAAGTTAGTCCTTGAGATGAACTGCAGAAGTTTTTTGGACAGCTTGGCAAAACTTTCCAGGTTCCCTGATCATAATCTATGCTGCAGCTATGCCTGGTAATGAAAACTAAAGGAAACATTCCTGAAAAAAAACCACACAATCTCACGCAGCATCCCACATGATTTCAGAAGACAGAAAGATTTAGGGGCCAAAAGAGATTTGAGGACCTCCTGCACCACTCTTCTGTTTCCTGACACATCAGTGACTCTCATGCAAAGTCCCAGACAGCCAAAATATTTCAAAAGTCCTCTTTCAAGGTGTAGCAGAGCTGGAAGGTGTAGGAAGGCATCCCTGGCCCTAGGTGCTAGCTGGAGCTGGGAGTTTTCACTGTTATTGAGAAGAAAACTCCAGTTTCTGGGTATTTTACCATGGAATCCTACAATTATAGAATCCCAGAATTGTCTAGGTTGGAAGGGACCTTTCAGATCATTAAGTCAAATCATCAATCTAACACTGACATAACCCATCACTAAACCAGATGTCTAAGCTCTATGTCTATCTGTCTTTTAACTACTTATGGTGATGGTGACTCAAACACTTCCATGGACAGTCTGTTCCAAAGCTTGACACCAATGTTTTTCAGTGGAAAATGTCTCCTAATATCCAATTTAAATGTCCTCTGGCACAGCTTTAGGCTCTTTCCTCCTGTCCTTCCAACTGTTACTTGGGAGAAGAGACCTAACCCCACCTCTCTGCAACCCACTTCCTCAGTTAGTTGCAGAGAACAATAAGGTCTCCCCTCAATCCTCTTTTCTTCAGGCTAAACAATCCCAACCCCCTTAGCTGCTCCCAATAAGACCATCTTCATTCCCCTTCTCTGCACACACTTGAGACTGCATCAAACAATGAGGACAATAAGGAAAAAGGCTTTATTTCAGAGCATGAAGGTAGATAACAACGGGGACATCTTGTTCTGGACAAGGTTTCTACTGACTGAGGAGGACAGAAGACTGCATAAAATCTGTGGCACTCCAGAAGATTCATCACACCTAACTAAGATATAAGAGTAGTTGTGAACAGCACCCTTCTGACAGCACCCTTGTTCCAGACAAGGTGTGGGATGGAACATTTCCAAAGTGGTGATCACTGAGAGTGAATCAGTGTCCTGCTCAGTGCAGCAGTGTCTCTGGGGTTCACGACATTCAAGGTAACCCATTTTAGACATTGTATCAGGTGAGGATTTTTGGGTGTTCCTCATAGAATATATCTATTATTTGCTTTCGTCAAAGGCTTCATAGTAAAGTCATTGTGCACTCTGTAGGATTTTTATTCTCTCTTTTTTTACCTTCGTATATAAAATTTTAAACTTCAACTTTAAAACTTAAATTGCTTTAATCCTTTTAGAATCTGTTTTCACTGAAATTCATTATAATCCTGAAAGGCCCTGTATGTCGTTAGATAAAAATTTGTTGTTAAAATGCTAATATTTATTTTGTTGCTTCCAGGCCCTTCTTTTTCTTTCTCTTCCTCTTCCTCCCCAGAAGGAGTGTTTAGCAAAAGAATTTCATGCTACAGTTGTACTTAAAAAGTAGTCAATAGCATTAGAATTGGGATTAGATGTGATTCTTTTTACTGGGTGTGTAAATCAAAATAAATAAATTTAAAAGCCCCTGGGAAACCATCCAAAGGAGCATTCCACATCCTGAAAAGATTATATTATGCTGCCCCTTTTGAAATTAGGTCTGTAAAACTGTAGATTGGCAAATTGCTTTTTTAAAAGACCAAATCAGCACTGGTGGGCACGTAGGTCCACATGTGGGTTGCCAGGTGCTCTGCCTGTAATGTTGGGCTGCAGCACCACAGTGGAAAATACAGCACACCAAAAAGTCAAATCAGCCTCTAGTGGGATTTCCAAAAATTCTGCCACCACCTGTGCCATCTCCTGCCACCTGAAGAATGGGTGCCCCATGTCCCTGAGGAATGCCATGCTTTTGTGTCCTTGGAATTTCTGGTTTTCCCATTGCACTAGAGGTCTGGCACAGCTCCTACACCTCCAGAGAGCCTTTCCAAGGTGACCTGAGACTGAAGGGTATCCAACTTATTCTGACTTAAGTGTAAATTTTGTTTCTGTATTACTTTATACTTGAAGCCTGGGTTGATTTGCAGAAGGAGAGGAGGGAAAGACTGTCTAGGGTATTTTATGGCTACAGAAATAAAGAAGTATGAAAGAACCTCATTTTGTCTGATATTTGTCACATAATACCTCCCTGTAGTAACGGGTCTGCCCAAATACTGTCTATGCAGCAAGAATATAATGAAAGGAAGAGCAGTAAGTCAGGTAGAGAGGGTTGGGATGACAGAGTGTGATATTTCATCAGATCTCTAAATGCATGTGCACTTCTGACTCACCATGAGAAGGATTCATCACCCGTCACTGCAGGATACCTGCAGCATAGCCATCAATGCCAGAGCGTGTGGAGCAGGCTGTCCCCAGAGCCAGCAGGGGAACAGACACTTTTATAAGGTGACTCACCTCATGCTAATGCTGATGCTTAACCTAGTCAAGATGTATCAGGCCCTATTTTTCCTCCATTGACTAAAAGAGATCTCAGAGCAACACGCTCTGACACAGATGGCTGCACTATTGGCATCTGCAGTGAGGCGAGATCCTGTAACTGTGTCACTTAATCTGCCTTAAAATGCGATCATGATGTGATTGTCTCAGATCTTCCTATTCATACAGAGCAAAATTCAAAGAGAGAAGAGACAAGAAGAAACCATTTCCTTGCTGGTGTGACTTGGTACCTCTGAGATGAGTCACTCCGATAGCCGGGAGCTAGGTGGATGGATAACTCACATCCCTGTCAGCACACAGACACATCCATTAGCCACGCTGACAAAGCCATGAAACCTTCATTGCTGCTGTAGGTGTATAATTATAGCAAGAGGAAAAAATGTGAGTCAGGGGGTGTAATTTTGTCTCCCTTCAGGTATGTGACACGTAAGGTATTAATCAGTTGAAGGACTGGAAAATACTGAAGCCATCACTGTTCAGTATTGGTGAATCAGACACTGAATTTTCTTGGATGTGGCATATAGAGAGTATGCAGTTTGAAAAATGTGTGGAGCAGCGTGTTACTGCTCCATCTCACACAGTGTTTTTAGCAGAAAGTATGTCTCCTGTTGCATCCCTACTCAGAAAGGCAGGGGAAGAACTTTTTAATATGATATCGGATGGGAGGACTAGAAACAATGGATGTAAATTGGAAGGGGATAGACTTAGACTTGACATAAGAAAGAAATGTACAGAGAGGGTGGTGAAACACTGGAACAGGTTGCCCAGAGAGGTTGTGGATGCCCCCTCTCTGGAGGTGTTTAAGGCCAGGCTGGACAAGGCACTGAGCAGCCTGATGCAGTGGGAGGTGTCCCTGCCTATGGCAGGGGGGTTGGAACTCGATGGTCTTTAAGGTCCCTTCCAACCCAAACTATTCTATGATTCTATACTACTTTTAAGTGGATTCTTCCAGACAGTTTCTGGAAATGCAGATTTTCTTCTTCTAAACAGGCATCAAAATATCTCAGGATATGGAAACACAATTATCTGCACAACTTTTCCCAAGCAGTTAGCACATAATTACTCACTATACAAGTAAAGTGCATTTGTAAAAGAGAAAATCTATTGCTAAACTGCTCCTTAAAGATACTTTGAGGAGGGTATTTAATCATTAGTCTTTCTTATTCCTGTGTAATTCATGGAAAGATGTAGGGGTTTTCATAACCTTATTTTAAAATTTCCCTCTCCCCATATGTTGCTGTGCTTCTGCTAAAAGCCTTTTGATGCTTGTAGAAACAGCTGACACTCACTCATTTAAGAAGAAGAAGCAGTTAAATAACCTTTTATTTGTAAAAAACTCATCCAAAAATGCTACCACTGAAGCATGGACCTGATGTCAGCACCAGGCAAAAGTTGTGACATCAAGCCACCCTGTTTCCTAGAAACAGGGCTGCAATGAGGACCCAGCACTGGTGACATCATCCACATCCTTGTGAAGTGCTGGAAAACACCCATAAATAGGAGCAGGAAATGCCACAGACATGGGCAGGGCTGGAATAAGGCATAGGAAGAAATTTAGCTCATTTCAATGAGACCTACTCTTGGCCAACCCCTGTGCACTACTTCTTCACATCTAAATTTCTTCCTCCCAGTACAATCCAGCAGACAGCTTTTTATTCAGCCTTATAAAGACTCATGCCAGCTCTTCCTTTCCTTTCTTTTAACGTTTCCTCTTCTTCAACCTCACACAGCCTTCCAAGTTCTCCAAGACACCATCAGCTCCTTGCTGGAGCCTCAGGAGGGTTGAGGCGCCTCAATGATGGACCACCAAAGATCTACAGGAACAAAGTGGTCCAGGGTCTTGGTGCAGAACTAGCTTGGATACAGTTGGGCTTCTTTTGGATTCATGTTAGGTGTGATTTTTTTTAGATGGGCATACCAAGTGGGCTTGAAATCACTGCCAGCACTTTGTTCACACCACACCAGAGCTGATGATTCTCCTGGAACTTGGCAGGGAATGCAATTCAGGTACACTTGTACCTGTATCAGCTCACATGCAGCTTCTAAGAGAAGGACTTAGCTTGTCCTGAATGGAAGTTGTTGGGATATTTCCAGACTCAACTTGAGTCTGAATCTGCAATGCTTTATTCATGTGGTGCTTGTACTAATGAGTTATGTCAGCCCCTAGCTATCTCTGCTGGCACAGATAATCTCCAAACTGGAAAATTCAACCACAGATGCCCAAGAACTGGTTCTAGCTGCAGACACCTCACCCACATCTTTGAGTACTCTTGGGTGATCCTCATTAGACGAAACCAAGCTGAAAATATCTAATTGAATGACTAGTCCCTAATCCGTTCCTTCTCTTCCAGTCTGAGTTCTTCCCCTTTCAACACTGCTGTTAATTGCATTAAACCTCTGATAGCAGTTAATCTTTTTAGTGAAGGTGGATGCAGAAAAAAAAAAAGTATTAAGGAACTTGAGTGATGATGGGAGCCCTGCTGAAATGTGGACTTGCTTTCAAACAAGTGGTGGAGTTGGCCAGGTCTACCAATATATGGGCAAAAGTAATCTGATATTTGCTGTGAAAGTGCATCCTGTCCTCTGAGTGATTCTTTCTTGGAAAGAGGAAGCCAAAGCACTGCTTTGCTGAAGCAGTATAGGAACATGTGACTGTCTGCACAAACCATCACTGATGTCTGAGGGGGAAGGAAGGCACAAAGAAAACATGCAATGGGCAGCTCTGAAATCCTGAGCTCACTGTCTCCTCAGATCATGCTTTCAACTGTGGGTAGAGCATGCACAAAAAAGCAGCAGGAGTCAGAAAGAGAAGACAGCTATAAACTCAGTGCAAGCCCAGTATTTGGTACCTTCCCTGCCTTCCACTCTCCATCTCCTGTGTCCTATCTGCTAGTCTTCAGACTGTTCAGTTGTGACAGCACAACCATTTGCAGGACTGTATTTTTGAACTGGATTAGGGACCTGATCCGATTAAAAAAAAAAAACCTGCAAAGAAATGTCAGTTCTGTGACAGGAACAAACGATTGTGAGAATAATTGAAAGCAGCATTGCCAGTGAACATGTTGCATTGGGAAACCACAGCCCCAGCTCCACACCAGCCTGGCCAGGCTGCTTTGCATTGTTCTGATTTACAAAAGAATCTAACATTAGAAGCAAGATTTTTTTAAACAAAAATTGTTTTGTTTTAAATAACTAAGAACTGATGTATTCCAGTTACAACAAATATTGTGGCTCTCTTCTTCAGTGCTCACGCTTATCATATTTTGTCATGAGAATGAAATTCAAAGACAGAAAAAAGCATTAGAAAGAGCTGAGAGGTGGAAGCATGAGCAGTTGCAGAGTGCAAAACATCAAGGAAGGTTGCAGTTGCAGCCTTACAAAACCAAGCCTTACAAACTCACCAAAGTCATAGGAAAAGCTATGCTTAAAGAAAGCAAAAAAACCACCAAAATGAAATAGCTTCTTTTTGGTAAAACTATGCACGGCTACTCCAGAGGAGTTGTGCGTGCACTCACCCATGGGCTGAGACTCCTGTCAGCAAGGCTTTCAGGGCAAAGTACACACCTTACATGTCCTGGTGCTCCCAACCAGCAATGTGAAAGGGTGGAGTTCCTTCTTCTCAATAGCAGAGGCTGAAATTTTTGGACTACATTAAAACCACAATGTTTAACAGCACCAGGGACATTCCTCAGCTCACCCCATCCTCTGCATCACAGAATTTTTAGCAAGTGTCTTGGCACCTTTTGACTTCTGCCAAGTACCTCTCTCCCACACAGTTTCTGGGAAGGGTCACGAGTACCATTGGCCAAGGACTTCTCCCAGCACGAGTTTCCATGCAGTCACCTTGTTTTGCAGAGTTAGACAGCTTAAGGATATTGATTCACATGGAGTATTGTGTCC
>VZTY01017981.1:34882-47830 GCA_013400935.1 Turnix velox | reverse complement strand
GGTGAAACACTGGAACAGGTTGCCCAGAGAGGCTGTGGATGCCTCCTCTCTGGAGGTGTTTAAGACCAGGCTGGACAAGGCACTGAGCAGCCTGATGTAGTGGGAGGTGTCCCTGCCTATGGCAGGGGGGTTGGAACTCGATGATGATCTTTAAGGTCCCTTTCAACCCAAACTATTCTATGATTCTATGATTCTAATCATCAGAGTTGTTGTATTTCTTTTATTCCTGTATGATTCAAATCTCTGCCATTTAATAAATGCAGAATATGTATTCTGTCTTGAATTCAGGACATATTGCTCCTATTCTTTGGACTCTACAGATTCCTAGAGCACATCCGCTTTCCAAGACTCCATCCATCACTCTTCACCAAACCTTCCCAAAAGCCTTTGGATTATCTCAGGCTACAAAGAGACACTGACAGTTATTTCTTTTGTTTCTGATCATTTTGCTACCTCATCTTTCCAGATTAGTGTGAGTAACTTATTTGACCCTTCAGATCAAATTCTTCTCACTCATTTTTAGACACCACAGAATGAGGTGGTGTCATAGAAGACAGGAGGAAACACATGCACCATAGAACAGCACTGGTGCAGTTTTGAAGCCTGTAGGAATCTCATCAGAACCACCTGCTCCTCCATCCCCCAGCCAAGCTGAGATGGCAAATGTAGGGCATGAATTCATACCAGAAATGGATGTTACTGTAATCACATCAGATGAAAACTAAACTCCTGTATCTGATGTCAAAACCATCCTCTCAGACTCTGCAAGTCACAAAAGTCACAATCCTGACCCCAGATGATACCTCTTTAATCCACATGGGTTTTTTTTTATTTTATGGACAGTCTCCCTCTTCTGGTTCCTGTAGTATTTGAATGTGCTTAGCAAAATTTATCTGTTCTTTCTGCTGTTATAGTTAGGAAAGATTCTTTTTTATTTTCTTTCACTTGACACCATTGTATCCTCAACCAACAATCCCACCTACATACATTCTGTGAAGCCCCAGTTGATGTCTTCAGACACCAATCGTGTTTACATACGCTGCATCTTTTCTCTCCTGCTAATAAAGTGCTGTCACCCAACAGCTCTTTGCATCCCATCTGTCATTAAGTAACACACCAATGAATTAACCACAGTTTATTATTAACAGCTATTCTTCAGAATTATTTAGGACATGATTTAACAATCTGCTTTATACTCAAATTGAGAGGCAACACACTCTGGGCAATATCTCATGGGTATATATACTGCTGGGGTTAAGATTAAGGAGCAAAAGAAGAGACCAGAGGACCTGGAATAGTCTCAGAGCAGGACTTGGAGTATTCTCAGAGTGCTCAGTGTGCATTGAGATAACCATGTTGTACTGTGTGCAGAAAATGAAAAGCAAATAACAAGATGAATTAAATTAATAAATTAAAAATGCCAGGGGTATAACCTTTCCGATAGAAAAGCAAACAGATTCTTGCTTAACACTACACTTCTCTAATAATAATTATTGTTAATATTAGCAAGTTAATTAGCTCTCCACTGTACATAGCAGGTTGCAGTCAGAATATGATTTAGAAATTGTAAGGTATCTGCAAAGGATTGTCACAGGAGCAACTGCCTACTCAGTTTTGAACCTGTAACATTTTCATGCAGCAGGTTTCCCAGCTAATGTTTATCATCATTTCCATGAGCCATCTTCAGACAGTACCTTAAGGGAAGAGCTGCACAAAGGGATGGATCTGGAAGGCCAACAAAATCCTGGGTTGCATCAAGAGAAGTGCGACTAGCAGGTCAAGAGAGATGATTTTGCCCCTCCACTTGGCTCTGGTGAGACCCCACCTGGAATACTGTCTCCAGTTCTGGACATAAGAAGGACATTGAGCTGTTGGAGTGGGTCCAGAGGAGCGCCACGAAGATGATCAAAGAGCTGGAGCAACTGCCCTATGAAGACAGGTTGAAGGAGTTGGGGTTGTTCAGCCTGGAGAAGAGAAGGCTCAGGAGGGACCTCGTGGTAACTTATCAATACCTGAGGGGGTCCTACAGAAAGGCAGGGGTAGGACTTTTTAATAAAATAAGCAATGGGAGGACTAGAAATAATGGATGTAAATTGGAAGGGGGTAGATTCAGGCTAGATATAAGAAAGAAATTCTTTCCAGTAAGGGTGATAAAACACTGGAACAGGTTGCCCAGAGAGTCTGTGGATATCCCCTCTCTGGACAAGGCACTGAGCAGCCTGATGTAGTGGGAGGTGTCCCTGCCTATGGCAGGGGGGTTGGAACTCAATGATCTTTAAGGTCCCTTCCAACCTGAACTATTCTATTCTGTAGGACCCCTTCATGTATTGGTAAGTTACTATGAGGTCTCCCCTGAGCCTTCTCTTCTCCAGGCTGAACAACCCAAACTCCTTCAGCCTGTCTTCATAAGGCAGTTACACCAGCCCTTTGATCATCTACATGTTTATGTATATACCACACCATTATATTGTCTAAAAGCAGTACTAACATTACATTAATTACTCTATATTATATCCCACCACAAGTAGCAAATGTCTCTTAGCTTAATTTAATTCCCTCTCAGTTTAAAATCTGTTATTTTATGATGCACTTTTTGCACTTAACATATATCCCATTCACACATGAAAACCATGTGAGAAGATGTGACAACTGTCTTTATATAACAGGGATGAGGGCATGTCACAAGGTAATCAAGAAAAAATAGGAACAGAATAGATCTGAAAATGAGGGAAATAGATCTGAAAATGAGGGAAAAAAAGGTCTGAATGATAAGGCCTATTGGAATATGGAATATGTTTTTGAGGGAAATTAATAGAGACTCCATCTCCAAGGATAGACTGGAAACACACTGGAAAAAAACCCGAAATGTTGCAAGAAACAATCCTGATGTGACTTATGATGGAGCAGATCTTTGTAAATGTTTTTGTTCCTCTTTAATATCTGTGATTCATGGTGAACAAAGACAAAAAGAAAACACACCATATAAGGGTCCCAGAACTGCAGTGACAGAATTGGTTTCACAGACTGACAACTGGAAGATGGTTTTGCAGACATATTAGTCATTCTACAAAAGCATTTATTATTCAGAATAAGTACTGATAATAAT
Source organism: Turnix velox (assembly GCA_013400935.1). NCBI lineage: Eukaryota > Metazoa > Chordata > Aves > Charadriiformes > Turnicidae > Turnix > Turnix velox. The sequence goes on along the minus strand of VZTY01017981.1, from coordinate 44,724 downwards.
TGATTATTCATATTTAAGTTTTGAAATCCCTGTTTCTTCCTTTCCTTTCTTCTGGGCTATGTTTAAGAAAAGAACCCACAGCCAGAAAACAATGGAATCGCTGATATTTATCTCAATAGATCCTGTCAAGGCATCATCACTATGGAAATGGTATTGTTAATGAAACCAAATTTCCTTTGTATTTTTATCTTTATTGCCATGGATACTTTCATCCTTACACAAAATGTGTTTTGTGATATTACAACTTCTGGAAAAAAAATACTGAAATAGCAGTTGTCCTCTAAACTTGCACCCTCAAGATGAAGGAATACTCATGTATTTTCCATTGTTAGAAGAGAACAATCAACTCTAAGACAATGAAAAAATTACTGGTTAGCTAGACTGAGGCCAGCAGCTCTAAGCTTAGTCCTTGAAATGTTCAGGTCACAGATGCTAGGATTTTAGTTCAAAAAGTCTCTTGTAGTTTCTTTCACAAATCTGTGTTTTAGTTATACAACAAACTCTTAGAGAGGAAGATTCTCTGAAGATTCCTCCACCTTCCAAGTCTGTGGCCACTTCAGCAGGTAGAGAGTTAAAAGAACAAATGATTTGCCTTGAAAATCTTGAACTTTTGTTCTAGAAAAAAGATGGCACAGAGCCATCATCCGTTCCTCAGATCCTCTGACACCCTGGATACCACAGTAACCTCTGACAGTTCTCTATCAATGCCTGTGGCTCCAGTGTAGTATCTAATGAGCCATTCTAGCTAGTCTGTGTTATGATTAATAAGATAATAAGATATGTGATGGGAGGGCTAGAAATAATGGATGTAAATTGAAAGGGGGTAGATTCAGGCTAGATATAAGAAAGAAATTCTTTACAGTGAACAGGTTGCCCAGAGAGGTTATGGATGCCCCCTCTCTGGAGGTGTTTAAGGCCAGGCTGGACAAGGCACTGAGAAGCCTGATGTAGGGGGAAGTGTCTCTGCATATGGCAGGGGGGTTGAAACTCAATGATCTTCACGGTCTCTTCCAACCCAAACTGTTCTATGATTCTATGATTATATATGACATTCTTTCTTGCTGTTGAATAAACATCTACTCTTATTCTCTACAGAAATACAAAATCTGTCCCAGAGCTGAAGTTGGGGCAAATAAGGTTTCCAAAAGGAACAGGCAGACAAACATGAGGTTTGAGATCTGCTAACCTGTCTTGCTGTAAAATTAAAATACATGGCAAAGGCAAGCCACTCCTGTCTGCTCTCTGCAGCTGAACTCTTGATTGTGCCTGTAGCATTTAATGTTATCTGCTTTTATTTATACTCTGCTGCCATAGCAATTGAGTTCCTCATTGTGACTCCTTTCAAAACGGTAAGGACAAACAGAACAGAGACTTCTTGAATAAAAATTCTCACCTCAAGTTTTTATTTACTATGGCACATTGCATTTTAGTATGTAATTCATATTTTCACCTCTGATTCCTGGCTCTCAGTTGTATGATATTATGTGTTCATGTAGACTCTCCATCACAACTTCAAATGCATAAATTTCAAAAGTTCTGTTACTTCTGGCTGTCATTAAGTAACACACAAATGAATTAACCACAGTTTATTGTTAACAGCTATTCTTCAGGACATGATTTAACAATCTGCTTTATACTCAAATTGAGAGGCAACACACTCTGGGCAATATCTCATGAGTATATATACTGCTGGGGTTAAGATTAAGGAGCAAAAGAAGAGACCAGAGGACCTGGAATAGTCTCAGAGCAGTACTTGGAGTATTTTCAGAGTGCTCAGTGTGCATTGAGATAACCATGTTGTACTGTGAGCAGAAAATGAAAAGCAAATAACAAGATGAATTAAATTAACAAATTAAAAATGCCAGGGGTTTCTAATCCCTCGTCTTCACAAGCAAGAGGGAAACACTGTGAGCAGCAGAAGACTGGTAGATAAGTACCTCATATGCCCTTTTTTTCTCTGAATGAGTACATTGTATTCCAAGTTCCCACTCAGCATCCCCAGCAGATTTCCAGGGTAGGTGGTAGCCCATGTGTTGTTTTTTGAGTTCATGACATTCTGATTAAGAGCTTTGCATGATGATCAACTCACCTGCAGGTATATTTGCCTTTCTCATAGCAGGGGAACAGTAATTTTCTGTTCCTAGAGAATTGTAATGACTACCTTGGTCATTATAGAGGTAGACAAAGGGGAGATGAATGAGACAAAAAATCCACTCTCACTGTTGCACTCATTATCAATTGCATGTTGAGAATTGCCTCCAGACTCTTAATCAATTGAAAATCGCTCACGATGGTATCTGCAGATTTCTCAAACTATAAAATGACAAATTATTTTACTTTCTGTGTCCATTTGCATTTTCTAAACATCAAATGCTATAGAGACATGAAGTAATGAAGAAAACGGGATTTTATTTACTGGTATTTCCAATTATAATGTAGGATTTAGGATCATTAGAACTTACTCCTTGGTGGATGCTAAAGACTCACACAGAACCTGCTAAGTTTTAGTTTTTTTGTGAAGCACATCAAATCCAGAATAACAAGCTACATAAATCCACAGCTTTGGGTAAAACTTTAAAGAATCCACAGAATATTATAATTTACAGACAGTGAACTTTAGGTCAGAATGTAGCTAAACCCCTAAACTAGAGCTACCTTTAGAGAAAAGCAAAAGCATCTAGGAAAAATGGATAATCCTGAAATATGCTTTCCTCAAAAGCTTGAAGAGAAATTACTCTTGAGGTGTTTGAAATACTGTCTTTAAGGGACAAGATTCCCAAATAGAGGAGACACATTTAGATGCCTAAAGTTATCCAGCCTAAGCTGGTCATCTAGATTCACTATAGCCCACTATTTGCCTAAGTCCCACTCTTGTCTAAGAGTGGAATGAAATTGCCCCTCAAGGTGTCTACCGATATCTGCAGCTATTTTAGGACAAACATCTAATTTTCCAGTTTCTGAATCTGGCTAGATGACTCTTAACCAGGTTTCATGAGTTGCTTGCGCACAAGTGAAGATTTTCAGCCAGGAAGCAAGTACATTAAAAATTCAGATGAAATACAGGCACTTTTGATATTGATGGGTCACCATATGCTATTAGGAGGGAAGAGGAGCCAAGGTGCAGTGGCAGTGAAGGTCTTGGACACCTCAAATTGCAAAGGCAACTCATTTAATGCAAAACAGGTTAAGTTTGGAAGCAAGGGAATGTAGTCCATGAGGACTTGCTTTCAGGCCTGCCTCTTTATTGTACCTTACATTTCTTCTGATGCTGGGTCTATCTTGAACTACCATCAGTCTGTTGAACACTTTAGCACTTGCCTTGCAGTATGTCACACTGTGACTGAGAGATATGAGATTCTTTGTTTTATTAACTGGGAAACTCAAGCACAACCAACTTCTCAAACCACATCAGCACACAATGGCAGGTTGTCCCCCCAATTGAAAAAAAAAAGAAAAAAGCAACAAAGTTGACAGTGTCTTTTAAAGTTTCCCTTCATCCCTGTTTATTATTCTTATGGACAAATCACTCACTTTGGAAAATAGCAAATGAAAGCTTTCTACCTCTACCTGAGAGAAGTCTTGAATGGCTAAACATAAGTTTTGCCAAACACCTGTACAAGTGCAGATTTTGTAAACAGTATTTTAAAATAATCTATTGTTAAGTAGCTACTATTTTAAAGCAGCTATTAAACCAGCTAACTAGTTTCATCCATGCAATCCCAAATGAGCTGTAATTTTTCACTGGGTTTGTAACTTGTCCTTTTGTTCCATAACAAGTTCAGGGATCTGATTCCCACTTGCACCTGGATTTGCAATGAATTAAATGTAATTTAAGAATACTTTCTGAAATGTTGCTCAATTTCAATATTAGTGTTGCACATCCACGGTATAAGATGACACAAGAGGCAAAATAAAGGACAACACAGACCTCAAAATTTTCATCTGAGCCTGTGCATTAATGTTTCCTCCAGAGCTTTTAAGTTTTCATACAATGATAGCATTTTAGATCTGCAGGAGGTTATGAATAATAATGTGCATTAAGAAGGTAGCAGAAGACACAAGTTCCTGCTGATTACACATCCAACATTGTTGTTAATGACTACATGACTTGCTAAAAAAGCAAACATAATCCTACTTGGAGACATCCAAGATACACCAGTTGCCTGGTTGCTAAAGCATATTAACATTTCAGTAGAGAAATGCTCAACTCTGCTGTCATTTTCAAGGGATGAATTTTACAAGTAATGTTTTTTTGGAAGAGATTTCAAACCACTTGAAAGGAAGATACATTTTCAAAAAGATGTGCAAGGATTTCATTCCCTTCATTGTCCATGCTATTATGATCTCCAGCATCAAGTCCAGCCCTCAAAAGTCCAAGGAATGAAGCAAACCTTCAGATATAAAATATTAATTGTATTTATTAAACTGAATTTCCCCTTTTACATTTGAAAACATCTACATTTCTTTAACCAGTGGCTTAGTCGGATAATGTTCTGAGCCTTTTTAGAATCAGAATTCATCTTGTACCCCTGAGATGGATCCTCATACCTCCAACTGATGTCAACAGGCTGAGTCTTTCCCATTGACTTCAGATAAGCTTTTCCCATGAATTGTAAAAGGATTGCTCCATAATTTTCTTTTTTTAGGTATATGAGCCCTGAACGAGTTCATTTTTGGAACACGTGAATTTTAAGAAGACCCCTGCATCAATAAGTATTTAAGAAGTTCTGCAACACACAATATACTTCATATTTAGATTTTTAAATAAATAAAAAGCCACCAAACAGACCCTGACCTATAATTTTGTCTAGGAAATGAGTTATTAGTAGTTATACAATACATGGCTTCCTAAGCTGCACCAAAGTGAAAGTGCAGGCTCCAGCTGTAGACATCTAAATACAAACCAGCATTGTTTGAAGACTTCCATAGAAAGCCAGATAAAAGCATTCAAAGGAGAGTTATGCTCCTTCTCTCAGAGACTTACACAAGAAATTAGAAGAAACCATTTGTGAGCTACTCCCACAAATAATTCCATGTGGGACTGTAAAGTGAGGTACCCCATTAGGCACTGTCTGGCTGCCAGTAGACTCATTCAGGTAATGGTTACCCATAGGGTGAGCTTTTTATGACCAGAGCTGCTAACTGCCATAGTTGTCACCATGAAATAAGCTTTGACAATTATTCCAGAGTAGCTTCTCTATGTGAACACCCATTTCCAAATCTTACTCTGCTGGAATAATGTTCATAACTATAGTTGATCTTTGAGTATTACTATACTTACCAGCTGTTCTGTGACAAGTCAAAATAAGACAATGCGAAGCCTTGAAGAACTGCTCCACGTCCTGGGCATGGGTACAGGACCTTTTTCTGAAGGTAATTTTCTTTCTGGCTACTATGTTGTGTGGATAATATAGGATGTGGATGCCCCCTCAGTCCGTGGAGATGTTTAAGGCCAGGCTGGACGAGGCATTGAGCAACCTGGTGTAGTGGGAGGTGTCCCTTCCATGGGGCAGCTTTGCCATCTATATTTTACAATACTAATGCTTAAAATGGGCATTCACAATGCCTGATGCATGAGGCAATACAGTACATAATCCAGTAATATGTTCCTGGTCCCAGCTCTGCTGGAGCTGTAATCAGTACAGCTCTGGTGCTTGTGTGTGGATGGTTGCACTCCTGTTGGTGTGATGTCTGCATCTGGGTAGGTCCTTGTCCCAGAGCAACACACAGAATCATAGAATGAATCATAGAATGGTTTGGGTTGGAAGGGACCTTCAAGATCATCTAGTTCCAACTCCCAAATTCACACTTGGTTTAAAAGTTTTACATGCAACATAATAACAGCATTTGGGTTCTTAGATGGAGTTTAAACAGCCTGTCATGACGGATTCACATAATCTCATAGAATCATAGATTTGTTTGGGTTGGAAGGGACCCTAAAGATCATTGAGTTCCACCCCCCCTGTCATATGCAGAGACACCTCCCACTACATCAGGCTGCTCAATGCCTCGTCCAGCCTGGCCTTAAACACCTCCAGAGAGGGGACATCCACAACCTCTCTGGGCAACCTCTTCCAGTGCTTCACCACCCTCACTGCAAAGAATTTCTTTCTTATATCTAGCCTGAATCTAGCCCCTTCCTATTTACATCCGTCATTTGTAGTCCTCCCATCACATATCTTCTTAAAAAGTCCTACCCCTCATTAACTTTGCTGTGAAGAGAAATAACAGCAATTTTGCTGCTGAGAAGTTGCTGAGGGCTCCCTGCCTCCCTGGCACTAAGGCAGACCTTCCACAGGATTCCTCTTGGGCCAGCCTCTGTGGCCCCCTAGTCAAAACACTCAATAGCACAAAAAATACAGTGGCTGAACCAGATTAGTCACAAAGCTCTGGGAAGGTGCATGAATAATGACTCTGAATTCTATTTTCATTAACAATATTCTCATACCTTCATGGGAATAATGGCTAAAGTGGATTTATTTCTTGTATAGTGCTAACCTATACCCACAAGTAGTGCTCTGGACAGAAACACATAAAGTATGTTCTGGAAGTTGACAATAAAGCAAAGTTTTGGAGGCATCATCTGTACTGGGGTCTGAAAATAGAGGTGTTTCCTTCCAATATTCTCTCTCAGCACAACAAATAAATATTAGTGAGCAGACTGGAAGTTTGAGCCTTTTCCAAACCAGCACTCCTTTAATCATCAGTATCAAGATTGGACTCTTCAAAGAGAAGGCAGAGCAACAGGACAATGCCTTTAATCAGAAAGATGAGCCTTGAGAGAGAAAGAAAAACTCTTTTATCTCAATGATCATCTTAGGTACATCTTTCCTCATCTGACACTTCCTCTAAAATATACTACTATTGAGGATCCCATCAGGAGTTGTTTTGGATACAGTTTCCCAGAGTTGACTGAACACATTGGTAAGCATCCATGCTGCTCTGAGGAGGTACTGCCCTGTGGAAACCTGCAGAGAAGGATGGAAATAGAACCAACTGACAGATCTGCCTCAGTTTAGGAGACACACACTTGCTATATTGAGTGAATAAAATCCCTATGTGATTGCCAGTCAGTAACTGGCTTTGGGAAAGATATAATTGGGCATGGAGAACTATATGGAGCTGAATGCCCCCTGTTTGGAGAGGGAAGTTGGACCATAGAAACAGTAGTAAAATCTGTCTGTACTAAATATTGAATAAATAGTGACATGATTAACAAAACAATGGTTTAAAATGCTGACAAAATGCATCTTCAAGTACTGCAGCTTCCAGTGTGAGGGATCCCACCCTGCTCCTACTCTTTGAGCAGTCATTCCATCTGACCAGCAGGACAGGAAACCTGCACAATGCAGAAAGCAAGGAACTTTGAGAATCCTTTTCAATCCCTTTCATTTCTTCTGACTACTCCTTATAGCATGAGCATGGAAACCTGAGTTTAAGGTTAGGCTGCTTAGTGTAGGTAGTTTCTCATGTTGAGCATTGCAAAGAACTAGCATGTAGCTTGAAGAAGACATATACATTAGGACACATAAATACCATCAGATGAACAGGGAGCAGTGTCCACTGGTCATAAAGAATCATAGAATAGTTCAGGTTGGAAGGGACCTTAAAAATCATCAAGTTCCAACCCCCCTACCATAGGCAAGAGACCAGAAAAGAGACCAAGAAACTTCCAAAGTTATAATTTTTAAGAATGGGGAAAGGCCATATTTGAGAAACTAAGGAAATCTTGTGTTAGGGTACTAGACAGGGAAATAGTAGATGTAGTTTTCCCATCTCTGCCTTGCTCCTCCTGTCTGAATTTGAACAAACCTGTAAGTCTTTCTCTGCTTCAGTCTGTAATGGAGAAAAAATATTTCCCTGACTCACTGTTGGGATGCTGTTACCCAAATAATGCACTGATTGGTACAATTGAACCATCTACCATATATTAAAAAGAAAATATCCTCAGATGGATGATGGCTTTATCCCTGAAAAATGTCAAGTGAATGAGGTGCACTCATTTTTTTATAGGTTCCTTGTATATGCTTTGTTACAATAAGAAATAAACTGCCACAGTGGGGACTTGAGTCATCTTTGCCCATATTCTAATTTTTTTCCTTGAATGAAATACAGATAATTCAGTATAAAAACAGAGTAATATCGTGGTGAATCAGAACTTTTGTTTTTCTCCCTGGAAGTTGCACTAGCCCTGCAGTCCAAAACAATTATTACCATGTAATTTATTTTCATTTTATGATGTTTCTCTGAAAATCAGAATCGGAGTCTTCTGGTTACGCAACAGCTCCCCGTATTCATTTCCCTTCACAATGAAACTTCAGCTGGGAATACACACAAATTAAGGATTCAAATCTTTCTAAGAAGTTTTGCAAAACTTCCTTTATAGCTCAAATCCCATTTGGTTTCATAAGCTGCTGAAAAGCCTAATCAGAAACGTCTGTGCTTACAGGCTCAAAACAGAGTATCATCTATATCTTACCTGACTTTGCCAGCAAGAATCCCTGAACAATGTCAAAAAGGAATGCCTTTCCTAATTCAAACATTTGGCAAAGCAGCCCCATAATAAATGATGTAACATGGGAGATCCTAATAAGAAACATGTGCAGAGATTGCTGAAGGCAAACTCAAAATATGTCAGAGTCTAAGAATTCACCGCAAGGAAAAATTACTGACAAAAATATTTGAAAAATGTTTATGTTGAAATGCAACATGAACAAAATGCATAACAGTGCCACACAAGTAGACCCAAAACCCTCTTTTCGTATTTACAAAGCTATTAAAGGGTTGGCATGAGGAAGAAAAAATGCAGTCCTTGACTAGCAGCCACTCAGAAATGCATTTACTGCCTGTATGCACAGGTCTCTCCATGGTGCCTCAAACCCAGCACAGCAGAGCCACATTTCACACAAATGAGCACACTCAAGCCTTAGACCACTTGTGCAGGAAGGAGAAAGAATTATACTCTCTCCCCTTTTCATTGGAGACAGGGAAAGGCCAAGTCAAAATTGTTCCTCTAATCTGAATGTAATAAAACTCGGGCAATCAATTTAATTTACCTCTTACTTCACCAAAAAATGCAGTGAGTTTGAACCTGCCATCCCTTCCAGCTAAAGAAAACAACATTTTGGTCCTCCTGGACACAATTTCCAAGATCTCTCAGGTCAGAGGCACCCAAAATGAGTATGTGAACTTGAAGGTCATTCACAGCATGAGGAATTTGCCTGAGGACAACTCGGTTCCCTGTGCTTTAGCAGGATAATTTATTCCTTTCTTAGATGACTTTTTCTTCATCCATCTGTATCAATATGAAATAAGTAGGAAAAGCAACAAAAACCCAAGCTGCTGAAGAACTCTGTGTTCTGAAAAGCCATACCAGACCCTCCCCTCGGGAAGGTAGGGTAGGGAAGGCAGTCAGTGAGGCTGTAAGCAGGGATATAGAAAGAAAGTGCTCAGTGAAGGTCATGCCTTTAGGGTCCAGGAGGAACAAGCAACAGAAGAAAAATAGCCAGGAGATGAGACACGTTCCTGAGAACAAATAATAAAGCTGGACAAGCAAGCAGTACCCTGTCAGCTGCCTGCTGATGGATGGCTGACTTTTCCAGGAACTGATGCCCTATGCCTGGAGTCCAAGAGGCAAAGGTGCTGAGAGCCTTCAAGGTCTTCTGCTTTTATGAGGGCTTGGATAGGGCTACAAGAAAAATACTTGAAGTATTATGTAGTATCTAGCGGAGATGTCTCTGCTGTAGCAGAGCATTATGAGAGCTCAGGGACCACTGATAATGTATGTCACTTATACTCTGTGGTTGGATAGTAACTGGATTTTTTAAAATTTTCTTTTATTT
>VZTY01017981.1:19630-34871 GCA_013400935.1 Turnix velox | reverse complement strand
ATTTTATTTATTTTATTTTTTTAATTTTATTTTATTTTTAAATTTAATTTAATTTTATTTTTTATTTTATTTTATGTTATTTTTGTCATTCCTCAGAGTGGTTCAAAAGCTGGGAAGAAAATGCTTCAAGGTTTGAGATGATTCTAATTGTTTCTTCACGCATGAGGCTCCATAGTTTGGAGGAGAGCTGAGGATGGCTTTTTAATGACAAAATCCTCTGCTCACAAGGATGAGAAATATTTTTCTCTTCTGTAAAAATAATGCTGAATCTGTTTAAATAAACTCACTGCTGAGATACTGCAGTGTGCCTCAATATTTTTAGACCATTTGGGCCCCAGGCATTCGGAAGTAAATATATTTATTTTTTGCTTATCCCTGGTGTAAACAGAGAAAACCTGAACATCAGGGGGAAGGTCAGACTCCCATGGGCAACATCTGCTCTCTTGAATTTTGAGGAACACTTCTGACTGCATGAGCAATAAAGCTTGACAACCCTACTCTAGATCTCAGTCTTCTCACACACTTCCAAGTCCCCCAGTCCCAAAATACTGGAACCCTTGGATGTCACCTGGTAGATTAGACAGGAGTGGGTCAGCCCCAAGTGCTGGCCAGACTTCAAACCATGAATCAGCCTCAGAGTGTCCCAGCTAAAGTGAAAATCTCCAACAGGCTTTCACTAACTCTTATCATAATTTTTAAAATCAGGAAGCAAGAAAGTCTACATAGGAAGCCATCTATTTTCACCTTATCTGTATGTAATCCATCCTTATTTTTCTAAAGAAAAGGTGCTCTTCATTTAGTTACTTCTTATTTTGCTACAAAGAGAGGAATGGCATTTATTAATTGTTTTATTCATGATTTCCTGCTTTGGCAGGAATAAAAATCCATTTCAAAGTGCCAGACAACTCTGTTATGTCTGATTATTATTTATGCAAAATTATTTCATATGTTCTGGGTAAAGGAGAAAAAAAAAAGCACAGCTCAAACCCATTTATTATTGAAAAGTGACTAAAAAGCAAAAGATACATACTAAAAAGATGTATTGTTTTGTATCACACAGTCCTTAAGGATTTTACAGTTAGGCACTTCACATTCTCTCAGATCTCTGGGCTATGCCACAATCAGACACTGCTGCAGATCTGTCTCTAGTTTTCTCAGTGCCTATTTACTGTCTGCCTCAACTTGTAATTTATAAATAACACTTTGTAACTTTGTTCCTCCACTCACAAGAAATATGCATAAAATGTAAGTTCTTCTGGGCTATTTTGCACTGGGATTGCATCTAGTGAGGTTATTCCAAATCTAACCCAATGAAGCAGCTCAGTTGAAATCTCAGTATTTTTAATACTATTTGTAGCAAAGCAGCTGTGCTAGTTCAAGGCATTTTATTTTTCCAAGTGAGCTTTTGCATAATGTTCTGTCTTTCTTGTTCAAATTATGAAGAAAAAAAAGAAAAAATTGGCAGTGTATGAAAGGAAGAAAGCAGACATAAGAAACACATTCCTAACATGGATCTACAGTGACATAACGAAGACCCTAGTCTGGGAATTTACCAGCTTGGATATATTTGAAAGAAAAGGAGGAAGTCACTTGGAGACATCCCTCTCCAAGTCAGAGATATTTTCTACATCTTTTTGTAATGTCATAAATCAAACCAATTCCTTACTTCAGATCCCTGGGCTGGTGCTGAGGGTACAGCATGCCCTGAGCTAGGGTGTTTTATCATTGTAAGTGAGCTACATCACCTTTCATTATCTAAACAAGCTGAAGTCATGCCTTTACTCCTACCAACCAGTGAAATTATGGAGGCACATTGAGCATTGTTCTATGCTAGCATGCATAGGGAGTTTCTATTTTGCATTAAAATCAGATATTAACTGACAGTAAGCAATTATTTATAATGCTATACAGAAAGGCTCTGCTGGAAAAACACAAGCAGTAGTATTTTCCAGCTTAGCTCTATCTCCTGACTGCTGATTGTTTGATTTCTGAAGCTGTGAGATGCATAAACACTGGGCAATTATTATGTTATTTAAGACTTAGGCAGATCTAGGACAACTATGGGTATATCTTCCATATATTTACATACTACACAGATGACAAAAGGTCACATCTAGCAATTTGAGAGATCTCAGGAACTCACTTAAAGAATCACACAGAGCTTTGGACTCCCAGAATATCCAAAGCAAAGGACCAAATCAACAGCCACAACTCTCTGTATCAGAGCATTCTCTTCACCTTCCCAGCTGCAAGTGGCTCACACTTCACAGTGTAGGAATCATGATTCTAATTTACTTTTCAGCTCCTGAAATTACATGTCAGTGTAATTAACACTGGAAGAGGCAGCATAGATCATGGAGTCCTGCATAATAGTTACTCTATGATGGAGTAACATCATCGGTGGACAAAGGAAGGGCAACTGACATCATCTACCTGGACTTGTGCAAGGCATTTGACACTGTCCCGCATGACATCCTGGTCACCAAACTGGAAAAGAATGGGTTTGATGGATGGACCACTTGCTGGATAAGGAGCTGGTTGAATGGTCGAACTCAGAGTTGCAGTCAATGGCTCATTGTCCCAGTGGAAACCAGTGACGAGTGGTGTTCCCCAAGGATCAGTACTGGGACCAGTGCTATTTAACATCTTCGTAGGAGATATGGACAGTGGGATCGAGTGCACCCTCAGCAAATTTGCAGATGACACCAAGCTGTGTGGTGCAGTTGATACACCTGAAGGAAGGGATGCCATCCAGAGGGACCTTGACAGGCTTGAGAGGTGGGCCCAAGCCAACCTCATGAAGTTCAACAAGGCCAAGTGCAAGGTCCTGCACCTGGGTCGAAGCAATCCCAAGCACAGATACAGGCTGGGTGGAGAGTGGCTTGAGTGCAGCTCCGTAGAGAAAGACTTGGGTGTGTCAGTTGATGACAAACTCAACATGAGCCAACAGTGTGCACTCGCAGCCAAGAAGGCCAACCAAATCCTGGGTTGCATCAAGAGGAGTGTGACCAGCAGGTCAAGAGAGGTGATTTTACCCCTCTACTCGGCACTGGTGAGACCCCACCTGGAGTATTGCGTCCAGTTCTGGAGCCCTCAACACAGGAAGGACATTGAGCTATTGGAGAGGGTCCAGAGAAGGGCCACGAAGATGATCAAAGGGTTGGAGCAACTGCCCTATGAGGACAGGCTGAAGGAGTTGGGGTTGTTCAGCCTGGAGAAGAGAAGGCTCAGAGGGGACCTCATAGTAACTTATCAGTACCTGAGGGGGTCCTACAGAAAGGCAGGGGAAGGAATTTTTAACATAATATCAGATGGGAGGACTAGAAACAATGGATATAAATTAGAGGGGGATAGATTTAGACTAGACATAAGAAAGAAATTCTTTACAGTGAGGGTGGTGAAATATTGGAACAGGTTGCCCAGAGAGGTTGTGGATGCCCCCTCTCTGGAGGTGTTCAAGACTAGGCTGGACAAGGCACTGGGCAGCCTGGTCTAGTGGCAGGTTTCCCTGCCTATGGCAGAGGGGTTGGATCTCGATGATCTTTAAGATTCCTTCCAACCTAAACTATTCTATGATTCTATGATTCTACAATCTTAGGCAATGAGATCAGAGGTTGCAAAAGGACATCCCCTTCATCCTAGACACTACTGCTCATTAAACACCCCACTGATATCTTTCATTTGACAAAACAAAAATCTTTAAAAAATTAATCGTGCAATATTTGGAGAAACGGAGGCTTTCATGAATGGGGTGGGACCTTGCAATGGCCAGAAAACTGCAGGCACTAAACCTTGTAAGACCTATGGCTATGCTCTGTTGAAGAGTTTTTCCTCATTTCTGAAAAGTGAAAACAAAGGATGGGTATTTATATAATGCAGGCAGTATTATATTTATGTCTAAGTAATACAAGCAGCTTAAAAGCAATAAATGGTCAGTGCTCTGAGTGATTTTACTGCTCCCTCCATATACTGTTAACATCTTAGCACTAAACCTGAGCTGCAATTAAGAGATTGAGAGAAAATAGAAAAGACAGGCTCAAGGCAGAGAGACTTCCAGACCTTAGAAATGGATTTCTAAATCCCTAAACACTGACAATTTTTTCTGAATTACAGTGATAACCTTTTACTGGAAACTGTCTTGTGCTGCTTTTATGTTTTATCCTTGTAGCATCAACATGAGTGCACTTGGGATATATGGTCATGGATTTGAGCAGAATGTGTGTATTTGACTCAATCTCTGCAAGAGAAATACAAGTGCCTGGATTTTTTTTTTTCCAGCAAAGAAAAGGTTGCATCCCAGTGCAGTGGCTGGATCTGATCCAAAACCTGCACTTGAAGAAGTCCTGCTGAATGTGATTTTCTACTTAGGGTCTATGCACAGAAACAATCTTTGTGCTTCAGCCTCAGGAGAACCATGAACCAGTGTGTAAACTGTGTCTCTGCTACTTGGCCTGCAGCACAGATCTCCCATGTTACCTTAATCAAAAAATTAGAATAAAACCATAGATTTGTTTGGGTTGGAAGGGACCTTAAAGATCATCGAGTTCCAACCCCCCTGCCACAGGCAGGGACACCTCACACTACATCAGGCTGCTCAGTGCCTTGTCCAGCCTGGCCTTAACCACCTCCAGAGAGGGGGCATCCACAACCTCTCTGGGCAACCTGTTCCAGTGTTTCACCACCCTCACCGTAAAGAGTTTCATTGTTATATCTAGCCTGGATCTACCCCCTTCCCATTTACATCCATTATTTCTAGCCCTCCTATCTTATTAAAATACCCTTCAGGTATTGATAAGTTACTCTGAGGTCCCCCATGAACCTTCTCTTTTCCAGGCTGAACAATCCCAACCACTTCAGCCTGTCTTCATAGGGCAGTTGCTCCAGCCCTTTGATCATCTTCGGGGCCCTCATCTGGACCTGCTCCAACAGCTTGATGTCCTTCTTGTGTTGAGGACTCCAGAACTGGACACAATACTCCAGGTGGGGTCTCACCAGAGCCCAGTAGAGGGGAAAAATCACCTGTACTGACCTTCTGGTCACACTCCTCTTGATGCAACCCAGGATTTGGTTGGCCTTCTTGGCTGCGAGTGCACACTGCTGGCTCATGTTGAGTTTGTCATCAACTGACGCACCCAAGTCTTTCTCTTCAGAGCTGCACTCAAGCCACTCTCCACCCAGCCTGTGTCTGTGCCTGGGATTGCTTCGACCCAGGTGCAGGACTTTGCACTTGGCCTTGTTGAATGTCATGAGGTTGGCTTGGGCCCACCTCTCAAGCCGGTCAAGTAGATGGTCTGAAAGCTCCTCTACATATTTTTCCAGGGAAATGCCTGTTTGAGAAGTACCTCCCAGCTAGGAAAAGAAGCTCTTTCTGATCCAAAGCTTCTGTGTGTGGATACCAGGAGAGAGCATCACATCAGGCACATTTGCTTCATTACTAAATGGTTTTCTGCTAAGAATTTCAAAGCTGCCCAGTGCAAACACAACCTTGTCAGATTTCTCCACAAACACATCCACGAAGGTGATGTGAATATGACAGTACTCAAGGGACGATGTAACAAATAAATAAAAATTAAATAACAAATAAGCAAATAACCTAAACTCCAAAAGAAGAACAAAACCAAACACATCATCTTCCCCAAAGAGGACAAGGCATAGATTGCCTCCTACCACATTTTCTTCTCTGGTCATATATACCACAACTCTGACTTTCATCCTGTAGCAATGGATTTTTCAGTCTCTTTATAGTACAAGTTGGCTGAAAATGTGAGATGATATGTATTTCATACACTTCAGTAGCTGTTTAAACTCTTTTTTCTTACTTTTCCCTTTGGTTTATTTACCATATAAACAGTTTATTTTTAGTGTTCTTTATATTTCAGCTCGTCAGAGAAAATATTACAAGCTACAGGTGAAAAATCAGATTTTTCCATACTGCTCTGTTTTTAAGCTACTGTGACTGCTAAATTAGAAAATATATTTACCACCATAAAATCAAAGTAGGTCAGAGAAGAACCGGCTTGTGATTCAATTCAGGACACCAACAATAACCAAAAAGCCAAAGTAACTACTTAACCCTCCCGGGGACCATGCAAATATTAACCAAAAATCATTTTGCTCGTGTGAAATACAAAACCTTCCTCGTGCCTACACATTTTAGCTTTTTTCACAGCCACAAAAAGAGGAAGAGGAATGTTCCCAAAAGCAATTGCATGCAGCCTGTGCCCAGCTCAGGAGAAGTGAGCTCAAGTCTTCTGAACCAGGAAGAGCTGGAGATGATGAGCATGAGCTGCAAGAACTAGGGGAGCTATTGGTCAATCCTGCTCTGGCTATTACACAGCCATGTGGGACAACCTTCTACTCACTCTCTGAATGAGCAAATAATACAGAAAATTCATTTTAGGGAAACACTCACTTTTTTGGCTAACTCTTACTCTGTTTTCACTATTTAGAAATAAAAAAATATGAAAATCTAGCTCTCTGTTCATCATTCATGATTACTCCTGGGGCCACAACCGTCTGTTGTGAGAATCAAACCCATTTGACATCTTTTCAGCAGGAGACGTGATGAAGATGGTAAGTCTCAGGAGAAACTACTGAATTTCTCTGAGGAAGGTACATGGAATTAAAGCAAGGAACAAAATTACATATCAATGACTACTCTTGCTTCTGTTCCAGGCCTGTGCAAAAGAGAATGATCAATTGTGTACTTCCTTTAATTCTAAAACACATAAAATTGTGTATTTTGCTGCAAATGGTAAAAAAAGCAAAACCAAGCCCCTTATCCTAAAGCTTTTGGAGGAAAATTGAATCTAATTCTGTATTCCTAAAGAATACAAAAAAACTGACTCTTCACAGTTGGCCACAGTGTGTGCCATGTAATGGAAATTTGGGGCTGTTCTAGCTGTGGGGTTAAAACTAGGGCTATCAAAATAAAATTATGGATGTCAAAAGATGTTTTATAATGTTTGCTCCACACCTGCTTGCATTCTGCAGGCAAGTTTTCATTGCAACATGCTATGAGAGCAGCAGATCTGAATGCTCTCAATTATAATTGGCAGCTTGAAGTAACTCAGGTGGGATCAACAGCACAATACTGGCTTAAAAACAGTCCACATGAGAAGGGAATCAGGCCCAGCAGCTATAAACCAGCTAGAGTAGAAGAGGCTTAGCTGTTTCCATAGAAATGGAAATACAGATTCAGTCCCTTCAAATCAGAGTTCTGAAGGAAGCAGGAGAAAACAAATAGTTTGTAAATGTGTCGTGTCAACCAGGAATGTCTGGTAAAAGAAATACTTGCAATATTTATAAAGCCAAAGTAACTAATGTTTATAGTATAAAGCTAGGCAAAAATTCAAGTCCCAGTGTCTCTGGTTAGCCCTGCTCACTCCCTGAAGCAGGAGGAGAAGGACTGGAAGGCAATTACAGATCATTGATTATGGTGATAGTTTGGTTCCTGGCCTTAGTCAGAGCAGTCTGCAGTGTTCTGAGAATTCCTAAGTACTGGTACGTGCCCTCTGAACCTCTCTTGTCTCAGGGGCATCATGTCTCACATCGCCAGCAAGAGGACACAGTTCCAGTAGATGGCAGCCCAGAATCCTCAGCAGCATCCCAGCTCCTGTGACTGGGAAACAAAGCTACCTCCCTCCCAGGGAATCAGAGGTCGAAGGCAAGGTACTTCCCTCCCCTCCCAGGGAAGCAGAGGTCAGGCCTTATAAGGAAATCAATAGAAATACTCCCAGGCAGAAATGTGCGTGGGATGGGGGCAATGGCATCCCCTCTGCAAGCATGAAGAACTCCCATCATAGATCACAGCAGAGTAGAAAGTCCTTGCTCTGTGCTCTGTAGAGCTCAGAGCACTGCCATCCTTCCATGGCCAGGTTTTAAATACCAAAATAACCATGACTGGGTGTGCAAACCTGCAGCAAGACACTGGAAAGAAAAAACAAGGAATGAGGGAGGAGAATAAGCTAGGGCAAGGAAGGCTGAAGATGGTTCCCTGTAGTTGGGAGATGCCAATCCTACAAGGACAGGCTGAAAGAGTTGGGGCTGTTCAGCCTGGAGAGAAGAGGGCTCCGGGGAGATCTCATTGTAGCCTACCAGTACCTGAAGAAGACCTACAAGGAAGCTGGGAGGGACTGTTGGCCAGGATTTGTAGTGACAAGTAACTTAAGAATACCTGAGGGGATCCTACAGAAAGGCAGGGGTAGGACTTTTTCATAAGATATGTGATGGAAGGACTAGAAATAATGGATGTAAATTGGAAGGGGGGAGATTCAGGCTTGACATAATAAAGAAATTCTTTACAGTGAGGGTGGTGAAACACTGGAACAGGTTGCCCAGAGAGGTTGNATACTAGAGCAGGGCAGGTTTAGATTAGACATTAGGAAGAAGTTCTTCACCACAACTTTGGTGAGGCACTGTAACAGATTTGCCAGAGAGGTGGTGAACAGCCCAACCCTGGAGACATTCAAGAACAGGCTTGATGAGACTCTGAGCAACCTGATCTAGTGCAAGATGTCCCTGCTCACTGCAGGGTGGTTGGGCTAGATGACCTTTGAAGGTCCCTTCCAATTCAAATGCATTCTACGACAATGCATGGCAAGCAGCGCCTTGTTCTTTAGGAGTGAGCTGCAGCTCTACATCCAACCCTTCCTACCCCACACAATTCAATCAGCAGATTCTTTTCTTTCATATTTAATCCTCATTCTAGGGGTTTTCATTAGTTTGGGAGAGTGTTGGCTACTCCCACATCAGCAAGAATTTCTCATTTGCTTTCAGGAAGGCTGCTGGCCACATTCTTCAGAGAAATGCCCTCCCATTTGCACGGCACAAACAAGCACAGGCTTATGTGTCATTTTCTGAAAACTTTCTGCAGCAGTGAGAAGTGGACACTCCTCCACATGCCATCATTTTGAAGCATGACCTTTGACTTCTCCACTTCTATCAGTACTTTTTCATTTTTTTTTCCCAATAAAAGAAGAGGAAAGAGGGTAAAAGCAGGAAGCTTACTAAAATAACTGCTTGACACTGTCCAATGAAAAATGAAAAGAAAAATCTAATTTTATTAAGTATTTTGCACTAGGCTTTATTCTTATTTTCCAGTATATCCTCTTGTCCACTGTTGTTTCATTTGGTCTTTTAATTAACTTTGCTCATAATGGCAGGTTCTGAACCTTTACCCCCTTTTGTCCTCTGTGACAGCCTATGGTACTCATCTGAGGAGCAGATGTTTGGGCTGTTGGACAGGAATTTACTCTGCCTTTGTTCCTTCTTAGAGATGGCAGTTTTGGCTAGGCTGAAACAATCAAAAACAACAACTAAACCATGGGGGACATTCTGACATAATTCAAATATTAATTTAAGAATGAAAACCTGTTCTCCCAAGAACTTCTATTCAGATCAAGATGTTCAGATCCTTCAAAATGGTCCTGTATATTCCTTTCAGCTCAGATAGTGACTATAATACGGTTCTAAGCCATTTGTAGATGTGGAGATATCATTCAGTATTTTTAATAGTTTTCACTAAAATATTTCTATATTGAGGTAAATAAAGGCATAAATATAATAAAGGTATAATATAATAAGGTCCCAAAATTTTGTAGATCTGCAGATGTCACTCAGTATTTTTACTAGTTTTCACTAAAATATTTCTATACTGAGGTAAATAAAGGGATAATTATAATAAATGTATAATATAATAAGGTTCTAAAACATTTGTAAATGTGGAGGGGTCACTCAGTATTTTTAATAATATTCACTAAAATATTTCTATACTGAGGTAAATAAAGGCGTAAATGTAATAAAGGTATAACATAATAAGTTCCTAAAACATTTGTAGATGTAGAGATGTCACACAGTATTTTTAATAGTTTTACTAAAATATTTCTATATTGAGGTAAATAAAGGCATAAATATAATAAAGGTATAATATAATAAGGTCCCAAAATTTTGTAGATGTGGAGATGTCACTCAGTATTTTTAATAGTTTTGACTAAAATATTTCTATGTTGAGGTAAATAAAGGCATAAAGTTAAAACTCTTAAAAAAACTATGTAGATGTGCTCCATGCAGTCATGAAATAGCTGAACATTTCACACTCACATTTTCAATACTGTGTTTCTCAGAGCAGTCAGTTGGTTACTATGTCATAAATACCTTATAATTTCTTCTGACTTTGACAGACAAAAAAAAAAAGGAAGCAAATTCTATTTCTGAACACAAACCAAGAAATATGTGGCTACATCAATGCTTTAAAAATAAAAAAAAAATACTTGAAAAGCCCAAAGCATTTGTGAAATTCAGTGATTATTTTTTTAATATTATTGCACTTGTAGATACAGACATAAAAAACTGAAAAAGTACAGAAAACTCTAATCTGCCTGATTATGCTTCTTTTAAGCAACTCCCTCATTAAAATCATTTCATGCATGTACTCCTATCATGAGTGAGAATTAGACTGTTTGAAAGGGAAAAAGAAGGGAGTTTTCTGTCGACTTGCAAAACAATGTTGAAAAATGAACATGATTTCCTCTCCCCTCTCACACCCACCCACACATTTTTTTTGTTAAGTGAGGATTCCTTTTTTTTCATTCCTATGCTTTAAGCCCTCCTCCAGTTCTTCCTTTCAACAGTGCCCTGATCTGTCTGCCTGTGTACGTGCCACACAAAACTTGCTGGAAAGGATTTGTGGTTACTACTTAACTTGATTAAGATCTCAACTGCTGGGTTAACAATGGATGAGGTTAACAGGGGATGCTCATTCCTCCTTGTGGTCCCATTTCCACATTTAGCCCTTGTTGAAAATAATAGTTTTTCATCACTACTTGCCCTCAACCAGGTCTAATAGAAAAGCACATCCACCATTAGGTCCCTAGAATTAAGCAGCTAACACAAGTATCTCCTTTTACCTAGCAGCCAGAACATTGTGTGAAGCAAAATAAAAAAGTATTTTTCCTGTTCACAGAGGTTTGAATCTGCCACATGTATTCCATGCTAATGTTTTTAAATACAAGTTCTGTCCTCCAAACTGTTTCACTGCATGTGGCATAGAGAAACAGACTCTTGATGAAAACAAGCAGAGAGGATATGTGTGATGTTGTCTTTGCATTATGAACATAATGTGGTCAGTTCCTGCTGAGAAGTTACTGCAATTTCAGACCTTCTTCCAAGTACTATTAAATACAGGCAAGTCTGATTCCAAATGTGTGCTCTTTGCCCAAAAACAATTCAAAATTACATACCCTCCAATGCAAGATGTTATTTACTCTCCATAAAATAAAAATACTACATCATGAAAAGTTGAGCAATGTGGGTACAGTTTCACCAGGCTGCAAAGAGAAGGAATCTCAGGTTGTTCAGTTATTGAGTGAAGATGAACCATTAGGTGTTGGAAAAATTCATTGTAAAACATGACTTATGTAGATAAATGTCTTTTCTTACAATTTTAGCAGGACATAGGTCATAAGAATGTAATTTTAATATTGATCTCGTATTGAAGATATTAATGAGTCTCTTTATTGGTCAACTAACCCTTCTCATGCACCATATAGACATCTAATTATATATAGCTAAGAGACATCCAGATTTATAGTCCAAATCTTCCCCTGACTACTCAAAGATGACTCTTGCAATACGGCAACACTGCAAGACCCAAGTCTTCTGGAAACCAACATCTGAAATAAGCATGGTGTATTTTTGAAAGATTTTTACTTAGGTCTACAACAAATCACTTCATTATTGTCTTCTGTAAGATTTTGTAGAAATTAAGGGGATTATTTATAATCTTAACTGATAACTTTGGACTGACCTGCTCAGTCTTGTTCAAAAATTTCAACACAGCCATTTTATCTGCTCTCTGTAGAATATGTCACAATGTTTTCAAAGTATATGTATTTAATTTTTTTTTCATATTTTCATGAAAACATGATTCCAAATGATACCTTAAGTGAACAACAGCTCTTTTTGGTAGTTGCTCTACAGAAATACAGAACTTGGAGTTGTGCCCACAGTACAGCAGAGTTTTATGGGTATTCAGAAAAGTAGAATTTATAAAGAATTACATATATACTTGCAGCTACTAATATCAGTATGTCTAACATAACCTGCTATGCACATTAATTTTAAGATTCAGAGTTCCCACACAAACAAGGAGATAAATACACGTCCATATTTCACCTACATGTGTCAATCTCTGCAGGAATATAGCACAATAATCAAGGATTAATAGCTAGTGAAAATAATTTTCAAAGCATTTTACAAGTCCTAATAAAACCCACCTATAACCATGCTCACTTTTTCAAAGGGAGAGGCCATGTATGATTGTGGAGCTCCATTTTCTTACCAGTTCTACTTAGGAGGGAAGGGGGACTTGGGAGACCATGAAAAGAGGTGAAAGAAAATGCTTGATCTGCAAAATCCCAACTTATTTTTATGAGCCCACGAGTGTGAAGAGAAACACAGTAGAATTAAAATACTTCTGAGTCTCATGTACATGCTCTGGGTAAGCATGTATTCCTATTCCTCTTTACATATTTTTCCTGAGATCTCTTGTGGACATGTTTTTCCCACTGCATCTCTCTATCTCATTCCTGCATACCAGGGAGTTTCAGCTTCCTCCTTGGTATTACTGGAGACATCTCTGGGTAAGCCATACTATTGAGGTTGCCAGTAGAATCTCTTTGAAATGTTCTGAGCAAAGGAAAAACCTACCTCTTTGACATTAGATATTGAGAAGGGACTTAAAACCTAAAATGCCAAATGCCATAGCCAGGTGATAACACCCACCCCTTGTTTGCTGACAGCTGACAATTTCTCTGAGCTTCTTCAAAGGTGATCAAGAGGAGCCTGGATAGGGTGGACTTTGCTGAGTGGAGCCAGTTTTGATGACCAGCTGGTTATCAAATAAAGCTTCAGACACCAAAACTAAATTTAGCACTGATTCATCTATACAGGAAGAATGAACATCAGCACTTTACAGACATGGTGGGGAATCTTATACCCAGTGCTTCAGAGAAGACAGGATGCATGCAGTAAGGAAAGCAAATCCACTTCCTAGTGATATTATCAAGTAACAATCTGCATCTCTTTCAGCCATCTAATTATCATGCTCCACTCAAAACATTGCACCATATGTCCTAGTAGAGATTTCACCATGTTTGCAGATACACATTTGTTAACAAGTCTGGGAGATAATAATAATAATAAATAGTTTAAGTATTATGCTGATTTGTATTTGGGCACAATAATTCTCATTCTTTCTAAATAAAAATTACATTATTGTTCCCTCACTTTTGTGTTTCAAGGTAATTAAAGTGCCCTTCTTGAGAAACAGAATTATTTCTAATTCACTATCAAAAGCTTTTTAGTAAAATGGGTATATTAATATTTCTAAGTTAGGAAAAAGTCAAACATGACTGTCATTCAAAGCCAGTTTTGAGGTAATTCCCTGCTCAAATCAAGGCTTGGCTAGATTTACATTAATTTCTTCCAACAAGGGATATCTGAAGAGGCAGGAATACTCAGACTGATGGATCTGATTAAATACACAGAGAGAAGAACTAGAAAAGAATTAGCACGAGGAAAAAAATTAGGGAAAATTATATTTTCCATTAATTTCTGTCATTTCTATTCTGTCTTGACTATTCCTTACTAATTTTTGCCTAACACAAAAAGCAGTGTGGTTTTAACCTCCATCTGCTGCTCCACAAAATTGTTTTTCAGTCCTGTTATATAAGTAAATCTTGTTTTGAGCACAATAATGCATTAAAAGGATAATAAAAAAAATCAACATAACAGAGAATGGTATTCTGCAAACGGAATTGCAGTCTGTCCAGCTGATTCTTTCCCAGGTGTATGACCCATACATTCCAAATGTTAAACATTTCAGCATCAGACTTTCATTATGTTGCTAATAAAATAATTGATTAATAATTCACTGTACTAGTTGAAATTTCATCTGTCCTTCTAAAATCTGTGAGGTAAAGTGAACCCAAGATTAACATAGGAAATGAAAATCCAGAATTATTTTAGAGCTCTAATTATTTAGTGAATTAGCCTGCAAACTCTGTTGATAAGGTATGTTTTAATTAATTTTGTACACCTCAAATGTGATTTGAAATTCTTTACCCTTTCGTTTCTCAAAGGTCCAATCAACACCATTTTCTCTGTCACCACAAACATTTAGGTCAATGATCTTAGAAACAACTGCAGGAATTTTGTACTCCTTTAATGAATTATTCCCTTAAAGTAAAGAAAACACTTATTTGTTTGAAGTTCATTGTCTAATAAAAAAAAAAGTGTGCATTCAGGATCTAATTCCATTTGCACTGTTTTCCATTGCCATAAATCACAGTAATTGTAATTGGGAAAAACAACCAGAAATCCAAATGTGAAGCAATGAAACAAATCTGAAAAAAATTGAGGTTATTTTTAAGAAAAATATTAGTTATATTTTGATTTTACCTGAAGGTTAGATCATTGATTAATTTAGAAGAGAAGTTTAAGTTAATAACTTATAGTTGCAATACTCTTAACTAAAAAGTGTGAGTTCACCAACACCAAGAGAAATGGCAAAATTCATTGACTAATTAAGGCTGGTGAGTTAGATACATCAATCCCTTCTTTAAAAGGTTTTATTTGTTAATGCAAATAAGGACACATAAGGAGGTTTCTAGCTATTACAAGAAAAATGAGATGCATCGTCAAGGATGGTTCTAAAGTTCATCAAGTTTTGGTGGCCAGGAGGAAAGACTGCAAAGAACAACATTTGCCCTTCAGTTTGCTATTCAGATAGCTACTGCACTCTCTATGTTAAGTGATACAGATACAGGTGGTGTGGAGAGTGGCCTGAGTGCAGTTCTGAAGAGAAAGACTTGTGGGTGTCAGTAGATGACAAACTCAATATGAGCCAGCAGTGTGCACTTGCAGCCAAGAAGGCCAACCAAATCCTGGGTTGCATCAAGAGAAGTGCCAACAGGTCAAGAGAGGGGATTTTGGCCCTCTACTCGGCACTGGTGAGACCCCACCTGGAGTATTGTGTCCAGTTCTGGAGTCCTCAACATAAGAAGCACATTGAGCAGTTGGAGCAGGTCCAGAGGAGGCCACGAAGATGATCAAAGGGTTGGAGCAACTGCCTTATGAAGCCAGGCTGAAGGAGTTGGGGTTGTTCAGCTTGGTGAAGAGAAGGTTGAAGGGGGGACCTCATAGGAATATATCAATACCTGAAGGGGGCCTACAGAAAGGC
>VZTY01017981.1:7777-19531 GCA_013400935.1 Turnix velox | reverse complement strand
GGGAAAGAAAAAAAAAAAAAAAAAATTCCGAGTTCCCAAAGGAGTTTACAAACCTGGATTATGGCCAGACACAACAGTGAGTGAAGGAAGCAGATGGAAGGACCAGGGTAAGGAGCAAGTTTTTCCTGGTAAGCAGTAGTGGCAGTGTAACACCTGCCTACTGCCATCCTCTTATTGCTGCTGAAAGCCAAGTGTTAGTAGTAACAAACACTGTCAAGTGCCATGGTTTTGCAAAAAGGAGTGAGCCCACAAGGAGTGAGCACTCCTAACAGTTAAAAATCACTGTTTGAATCATAATTTGTAGCATCTTTAAACAAACAAACAAACAAAAAAGTCTGTGATCCAGAATAAAAAAAAATAAAAAATCAAAGCACTTACATTCATTGTCAGGTGAAAATGAACAATTTATGTTGCCTTCTGCATATCCAGCAATTATCCTAGGAAATCATCCACTTTTCAAATGACAAACTAATCCTGTGACTACTCAAAGAAAACATATAAATGTCAAACTAAAGGGATAAGTACACATATAGTAGAAAAATTAAGTTCAAAACAAATCATTAAGAACAGAAATTCAATTTTATTTTTTAACTCTTCTTTCTCCCCTGTTAATATTTACATAGACTTTATTTTGAAAATTAATAATAATAAGCATGCTACACAAAGCAATGGAATGGAGTTAAATACTTTCATATTTACACCAGGAAAAAGGACTGCAAATTACATTACTTCCTCTTTTAAGCTGAAAAAGACCAACTATTTCTAAAATACATTTCTTTCTTTTACTTAAATATTTAAAAAACAAACCAAATTTGAAATTTTTTTCATATTTTTTTAATTTCTTACCAGTTGAGTTACTGCTGTTTTAAGAAAGAAAGTAACTCCTTATTCTTTTGCAATGACTGTCCTTCATAAAGTCTTTCTGTAATGAAAAAACAGTGGGAAATCTTGACTGATTCTTTGTTTGTTATGGATTTATTTTTTTTTAAATGAACTGGCTAACTTCAGCAGACAGTAGTTAAAAAATGAATGTCTTAGATTTTGCAAAAATGCAATCCAAAAGCAGTAGCTTTCAGTATGTTTTCATATACAAAGGATTTAAAAAAAAACCCACTGACTTAATTTATTTCTTTTGAAGACAACACTGTGACTGATGGACTTTAGCAGGAGCAAAGATGCAACAGTGCTCAGATCTGCTTTAGAAAGATGAAGGCATACACAGAATCTGCAGCTGGAAACTTGTATATATTCTGAGACAAGAGCATCCTGAGATTACTAAACTCTAAAATTAGTAAAACACTGAAGTACTTGATAAAACAATATCATTCATTGAGTAGGTCACACTTTTTCTCTCATACCAGTACAAGTGAAGCACTCATTTGTTAAATGCAAGCAGCAGGGACAGATTTTTTTCCACTAATGTATGGAAAAAAACACACAATATTTAAGTCAGGCATTAAATTCAACTTTGGAGCCCACTGAAAATTTGATTTCATGTACTGAGACCTCCTGCAGAGAAGTAGAAAATAATTGATAATGAGATTATCTGCACAGCACGAGGCAACATTTTAGTCTATTGCCAGCACCCACAAGAAATACAAAATCCTATCAAATGAGTAAGTTGCCGTTTTGTCTCATCCCTGGGAGAGATCAGCTGCAATCCAACACCTGCTGAACCAATACCAGTTGCACCCATTTATTAGCCTAGGAATGCTGATATATGAACCCACTTAATACTTTATGAATTTTTTCAGGGCTTCTATGTCAGGAAATTAGGAGGTATATTAATCTGAGTTTGGAAGAAGTGTCTTAATAGTGCCAATTAATTTTCAAATTGAATTGCATATTAACAGCTTAACCATCAGGTCAAGAGGTGCTCAGAAGTCAATTTAATATATAAGTCGATGGGACAATCAGTATGAGGAAGCACTACGCAATCTAATAATTGCAGAGCTCATCTCCATCCATAACAATATTGGTTCTGTACAATTTTATGGCAAAATTGATGTGGTCCAAGGAACAGTTTTGTCATAAGACTCCACAGACTTAGGTCTGGTGTCACACTGAGTCAATTAATTATTTAGGTTGGACAACACTCTGGAGAACACCTAGTTCAATCCCATGCTCAGAGCAGGGTCAAGCAGAACAGGCTGTTTAGGGCTGAGTCATGTTAGGTTTTAAGTATCTTCAAGGACAGAGACTCATCAGCCTCCCTTTACAACCTGTTCTGGTGTTCAACGCCCATTATATGCTTATAAACTGATCTTGGAGCTATGTGATACTGCTTGCTTTACCCATATTTACCAATGACATCTGGGTTATAAACTGCTTGGAGCAGCACAAAGTTCATAGTGAGAGTTGGAGTCCTACAAGAAAAGGAAGTTAACTTTATCTGCCTAGGAGATCACTCAATTTGAAGGCTAAATTAGAAACAAGACACATCCCAAACTAATATGTATTACAATGCCTTGAGGAGGTCATTTGATTCTCTGTGAATTTCTTTCTGATGCCAGTAGTTCTTCCCCTCTTCCTCTCTACCCTATTGGAAACTGATTTTAAACTCTCAAAGAATGTTGTTAGTCTCATTATTTCCCTGACAATATGTTTGTGCTTATTCTACTACCACATTATTAACTTTGAAAAACTGGGGGGTTAAGGACATTGTGTTGCAGTAGCAAAACTGTGGATTGGGGGTACCAATTAGCACAAAAAGACACAAGAAGAAGTGTTAGTGTCTGCAGATACAGCAACCCAGACACTGACCGAGGCAAGAAAGAAGGGGACTTGCAAATAAAGAATCCTTATGTGAACAAAATACTATTGTGGCATGAAGCTTATGAGAGCTCTGGCATTATTTATGTGAAAGAAAAACTACATGCCTGTCCTTGAATGAAGAATCTCAGAAGAATTAAATAACCTGCAGGAAAATTAAAAATAAAAAATCTAATTGTCTATGTGGTGTTTCTTTTTCAGGTGTGCTTCTAACTACAAAGTCAGTTAGAAAGAACCTTTCCCTTTGAATAATGCTAAAAAATTCAACACCCCTGCCAGTTTAGGAAACACAGTATTTCTTTCATTTCCAGATATTGTATAAGAAGGCAATGATAAAGTACACTATGTTTTCCTTCCAGCACTTCTGAAGACAAAATCAGAATAATTTGACTTTTGACACTTTTATCCCCCTATTTTTATATTCTACGTGTTCAACACAAATTTCTCAGCTGATTGCATAGAAAACTACATTGTGCCTGTCTTACTTCATGAGGGTGGGTTCTTCTCCCGTCACATTCATTCCAAGTCCCTATTAAAGAATTTTCTGGTTCGGATGTTCCTGGCAGTTGTGGACAATCTACAACTTCCAGGAGCAATAATCTTGAAATGAAATCTCAATTGACTCTAATTCTTCAAATAATTAAATTTAGGTCTTCTTTTCTGAAAAAATAATCTGAGAGCTGACCTTCAGCACTGGTGACCTGGCAATACAGGAAAGTCCTGCTCTGTGAGCTAGTACTAATTGAACCTGTACAGAAATGTTATTGTCTAATGCACAACCAGTAACATGGCTGAGCATGAAGCCATATTCTGAGAATGATGCCAAAACTGCACAACAATGTAATTCAGCCTCCTTGAACACACATTTGTTTATCATCTCAATTGCAAATTAAAGCTCACCATGTGCTTTTAAGTATGTGTGCACTGATTCCAGAACTAGGTCTACAAGAAAGCTAGGAGGGACTGTTTGCCAGGGGATATAGCAGTAAGACAAGGGGCAATGGTTTCAAACTAGAGCAGATGTTGATTAGACATTAAGAAGTTCTCCACCATGAGGATGGTGAGACATTGGAACAGGTTGCACAGGGAGGTGGTGGAAGCCCCATCCCTGAAGATATTCAAGGCTAAGCTCAGAGGAACCTGATCTGCCTCTGTGCACTGCAAAGGGTCTGGACTAAATGACCTTTGGAAGTCAGCTCTAACTTAACACATTCTGTGATTCTACTATTCTATATAAACAAAATGGAATAAAATCACAATGATGATTTTATATGAGGATGTTATGTGTGATGGTGCAAATGCCTTTATGCCACATCATCTGGAGCACACATGCTCTGGGTTTGA
Source organism: Turnix velox (assembly GCA_013400935.1). Classification (NCBI taxonomy): domain Eukaryota; kingdom Metazoa; phylum Chordata; class Aves; order Charadriiformes; family Turnicidae; genus Turnix; species Turnix velox. Next base: position 15,415 of record VZTY01017981.1, on the reverse strand, counting down.
GGAAGAGAAAAGGGATTATCAGCCTCTAAGTTGACTCTAGTATTCAAGTTTGAAGAGTATTTATGTATTCTTCTGGAATGATGCCCTGGTAACTAGAAAAAGTTTTTGCTCCTAACATCAGTGTGATGATACTTTGTCTAAATACACACCCATGAACAGATAATCATTCAGCTTTTGGAAGCAATCTGGATGTTTATGTAGACATGAAAAACATCCACAGGGAGCTGAGACTAGCTGGAGCCTGGTCCTCAGCAGCTTCTGGCCAGGGAGGCAATGTCCAGTCCTTCCTAATGCCATGGGACAGCACAAGCCAGCAACTCTGTTAAATTTAAAACCTTGGCATAGCAACAGAAATTAGATATCATCCTCAAATAACTAAATGCTCTAAAGCTCCAGGCTTACTAAGGTTAAAAAAAAATGAGAATTTGGCCAGTTAGGTCCTTCAGCACCACTTGCACTGAAGCGCTAAATTGACTGAGGTGTAAAATCTCTCCAACCAGGATTTTGCTCATGCTCAGCCTCTGAGCAACCAAACATTCGTGTGAGGTTTGGGCAGGTATTTTCTCTAAGCTCCTCAGTGCACCACGCTTTAATATTTATGGAAATGCATCTACAAAACATGTAACCTTTTATAAATTTCCATGGTGATGTCTGTGTGAGAACACGCTACTTCTAACTTCAGAAGTATGTGTTTATTTTCAGGACAAAAAGTCTTTGAAAGCACATTAAGTGCAAGGACACTGACAGGAGTTGTGGGGGGACCTCAGAGTATCTTATCAGTACCTGAGGGAGTCCTACAGAAAGGCAGGGGGTAGGACTTTTTAACAAGATACGTGATGGGAGGACTAGAAGTAATGGATGTAAATTGGAAGGGGGTAGATTCAGGCCTGACATAATAAAGAAATTCTTTACAGTGAGGGTGGTGAAACACTGGAACAGGCTGCCCAGAGAGGCTGTGGATGCCCCCTCTCTGGAGGTGTTTAAGGCCAGGCTGGACAAGGCACTGAGCAGCCTGATGTAGTGGGAGGTGTCCCTGCCTATGGCAGGGGGGTTGGAACTCGATGCTCTTTAAGGTCCCTTCCAACCCAAACTATTCTATGATTGTATGGAAAGGTGATTCCCTTACAAGAGATGAGAGAATGTGCAAATCAGAATCATAGAATCACAGATTTGGAAGGGTGTTTCAAAGGTCATCTAGTTCAAACCCTCTGCAGTGAGCAGGGATGTCCTAAACTAGATCAGGTTGCTCAGAGACGCATCAAACCTGGCCTTGAATGCCTCCAGGAATGGGGCCTCCACCACCCCTCAGGACAACCTGGGCCAGTGTCTCACCACCCTCACTGTGAAGAAAATAGGTTCTGAATGGACATGCTGTCACAATTTCACATGGAACATGATCAATTCATCCCTAGAATAATATGCTTTCATTTTACTTTTCCTAAGTTCATAAAATATTCATCTTCTTTCCCAGCTATGCTGTGAGATAAGTCTCAGCAGCACTGTTAGTTATTACCAAATGTAAAATGAAACTGATTATAGACACAAAAGGGGAAAGACTTATTTTGGTCTAATCTGAGGGAAATAAAAATACAGTAAGGAGAAAAAATGAGAGAATAGATCTTTTGTACTTTCTTAATTTATGACATCATCATGTAAGAGCAATAACTAATTTTTATAGATTTTAAAAATTTTAAATGAATTGTTAGATCCTCAAAATTATAATGGGTAATTAAGACATTTGCATCAAGAGGAGAGGGACCAGCAGGTAAAGAGAGGTGATTTTGCCCCTCTACTCAGCTCTGGTGAGACCCCACCTGGAATACTGTCTCCAGTTCTGGAGTCCTCAACATAAGGACATTGAGCTGTTGGAACAGGTCCAGGGTAGGGCCACGATAATGGTCAAAGGGCTGGAGCAACTGCCCTATGAAGACAGGCTGAAGGAGTTGTTTTTTTCAGCCTGGAGAAGAGCAGGCTCGGGGGGGGCACAGAGTAACTCATCAATACCTGAGGGGGTCCTACAGAAAGGCAGAGGTAGGACTTTTTAAGAAGATTATGTGATGGGAGGACCAGAAATAATGGATGCAAATTGGAAGGAAGTAGATTCAGGCTAGATATAAGAAAGAAATTCTTTACAGTGAAGGTGGTGAAACACTGGAACAGGTTGCCCAGAGAGGTTGTGGATGCCCCCTCTCTGGAGGTGTCTAAGGCCAGGCTGGACAAGGCACTGAGCAGCCTGATGTAGTGGGAGGTGTCCCTGCCTATGGCAGGGGGGTTGGAACTCGATGATCTTTAAGGTCCCTTCCAACCCAAACTGTTCTATGATTCTATGATTCTAAAAGATAAAAGCTACTCCACATCATACAATGCAGTAATATCCTACTGCTACCCGATGAGTTATACCAATGGGTACAGGGTAATTTAAGCTAGAGAGTGCACAAACCAGTGCTGTTGTGGTGCAGATGTCACCGTCCCAAACCCAGGCAGCCACCTGTCCACTTCATCTGGTATTTTTCTGAATTCCAGCCACCACTACCCTGTGTGCTGTGGGGATCTTGGCAGCAGTAATTTATTGTGCCAGCAGTGAATTCACAATTTCCATCCTCAGGCAGAGATACAAGTTGGCTCGCTGTCTTTCCAGCATGAGGTCGAATTTAAAGAATTATTTTCTGATAGGGTATTCTGTGCAGTTCTGTCTGTCTTCTACAGTGTGTATTTACTGGGATGCAATTTGAACTTGCATTTCTGTGGAAAGAGGCCACCGTTTGTTTATTTTCACGGCTCTTACCAAATGTACTTTGACAGCCTGTCTCCCACAACTTGGTCCCTGGGGAAGTTTTTGACCTCCAACAAGTTTCCTGTGTCTCACCTTAATAAAGTCCTGAGCAGCTCACAAGAGCAGCACAGGAAGCATGAAATACCAAGGTTTGGTAAGAAGAGAGAAGGAGGAGACTGGAAAAGATCACATTTAAAACAGAATCATAAGAGAACAAAACATCCCTTGCAATCTTTGAAACTCATTGTCAATGGTGCTGTTTAGGTGAACTCCTCTCATTAAATTGTCCTTCATTACCAAAGGCAGCATTATTTTTTTCAGTATAGATACGGAGACTATTTTCATTTCATCTAGAAGCAATTGGATCTACCCTCTGCAAAAGTTACTGCCACAAGAGAAATCCTCTAATGGGTAGAGAAAGCTAAATATTCCCCATTATTTCCCATCCTAAACATATATATGTTTTACCAATTTTGGAAGACTACAATGAAATAACAGTTTATTTTGAAATACTGATTGCCAAAACTATGAAAGGTTTTCAGCCTGAGACTTTAAAAAAAAAACAAAACCAAAAAACAACAACAAACAACCTCCAAAATTCTTCTTTGGATTTGTAGTAAAATAAAACATGTATTTTTTTATCAAAGCTTTCAGAATGTGGAGGAATTGGGAAAAGAGGTTTAAGATAAATAGCCTGCAGTTCAGCCTTTCTGAAGCAAGAGTTCTCAAAACCCAGAAAACTGGAAAAGATTATATTAGCAATAATTCAAGGCTTGTACTGGTAAAACTATGCTCATAAAAGATGTCAGTGGTAGTGGTAAACTTCATAACAAACTTTTAGTGACCTTTTGTTGAAATGTGCATCTGCAAAGGCTAGAAATTAGCAATTTTTATCAGAAGAAATAAAGGACTTAGAATCTTCTCAGAAACTGAGGAGAACATTTAAAACTCCCAGAAGAAGACAGTGAAAGCAGCAAAGCCACTGGAGCTCTGCTGGTGGGCAGATGAGATGGTACAATCTTCTCAGGCAACTAAAGGCATAGGCAAAATTTTTGTGAATTTGGATTTAAACATCTGAATTTGGCCCAGCTCCTAGATGAATGCATGTCCTGCGGTGGAGGCAGGCTGTAGTGTTGAGAAGCCTCACATAAGAATAAGGCTGACACGCAGTGGACATCTGAATAGAAAACAGAAAGAAAAGAGGGATTAAAAGGCAAAAAATAACAGATAGTTGGCATTTAGTCACACAAGAAGTATGAGTTGAAGATGGAAATGTAATATCTTTTGAGTTCAAGACCAGTATTAGAAATACAATTACAAGGTAGAGAACCCTCCTGCATAAATAATAGCAGATAATGGATGTATATTCCTTTTTTTTTTTACCCTATGGCACATGCAATACATCATTTTCCACTTGAGGAATTCACTTATCCCAAAATGTTGCATGCTGAAAATACAGACAGAATTGAGTTACTTTTGTACTGAATCCACAGTGTTACAGGAGGAAGGATTACTTTCCAGCTACAAAATACATTTATTTACTGAAGTCTCACACTCCAGCTTACTCATGTGCTCACCATTACTCCCCAAAGCACAGTGACTTACTGGTACCTGTGTACCAGATTCAAAGGAACAATAAAAAACATTTGTGTTGTATTTGGTGAACGTGTTTCATTATGTGCTGTTGTTACTTTGTCCCATAGGAAATCCCTTGTGCCAGATAACCTTATTTTCACACTCAGGACCAGTTCATGCCTTCCAGAGATAAAACATGATGGAAAGGACCAAGACAAAGATCCTGGCAAGTCACAATTTCTTTTCAGCCATGTGCCTCCACACTTGCTCCACACAGCTACTGCCCTACAGCTGAAACAAAGTCATCTGCAATGGTGCAACTTCCGCAAAACACCTTGTATTTCCTCACATTACATTTTCAAATAAAAGACCAAAGCAAATTATGCATTTCCATCAGTGTCCTTACTGCCCTAGAGCCCAAGACCATAAATAAGCCATGATAGGCTGGAAAGTCTTCATTCATACACAGTTAACCCAAAACTCTATAAACTTAGGTCACCTAGAAGATAATGCTACTGTCATCCTAAGTCATTCTTTAATTACAGAATCCTTCACTCCATCCTGATTTTAACAGGTATGACCTGTTAAAAAATGCCTTTCTATTCACCAGCTTTTATCTCTAAACCTGAAAACTGCCATCTGTTCCTAGTGTGAAGATGAATGAACACTCAGCTCTGCTTCAGGAAAACTGCTAAGGCTCCTTCTATCCACCCCCACCCCTTTGGCAAAGTGCAGATCCTGCACTGGGCTTGGGCTCTCTGTGCTGTCCACCTTCAGAAGGAAAAGATAACACAACTGTAGTTGATCCCCCTCTGAACTGCCACCTCCATCAGCTCTACCTGGGATTATTTTAGATGACTGGTTTGGACAACTATCTAAAACAGTTAGAATTAATTGTGCTTGATCTGTCCCCTTTAAATGGGGAGTTTCTGACACCACTTATTTAGATAATAAGATCATAATCATCTAGATTGGAAGGGATCTTTTCAGATCAAGTCCAACTGTCAGCCCAACTCTGACAAACCTCATACTTGGACAGGTACTTGAACCTTCAGATTGGGAGTCTGATGCTCTCCCAATTGAGACAACTTGGTAAGGCACCTGCCTCCTACCTAGTGTTAATGCCACCTGACTTAAACTAGTCATGGAGACTTAAGAGAATTCAGATCAATAAATTGTCAGAGAGCCTAAGAAAACAGGAAACTAGCCCCCACAGGATTCCCTTCCCCCATCTCCTAGGAATATTTCAAATACTAAATTACACATACATCTTGACATATTTTTAAAAGCTGCAGATTTGGCAGATGCCGTGGTGTTTTACACATACTGGAGTGAATGTGAAGTTATTTAGAAACTGCCTTTTAGTTATCAGATAAATCACTAACAACAACAACATTAGTGGCAGAATAACAACTATAAGCTATATTATGAAATGGTGACCACTTTGGGGGAATAGGCTTCAGGTAGTAGAGCAGAAGACTTGGCTAAGAAGTTACTGTAGAAATATTTGGGAAACTGAAGAATGACAAGATGTTAAGTTACATTGCAGCCATTTGGTTCTACCCCACTTCTGAACAAAAAGAGCAAAGGCAGGGGCTACAGAGAGAAATGACTGTACTGCTCCCTTTTCAAGTGCTTTGGCTCATTTCTGCCAAGAGCAAAGACCCTGCTCTTAGTGGGGAACAAGACACTCCTGATGGTTTTTGGAAAAGAAGACCACTACTGTAATCCTTGTGAAATCCTCTTAGAACCTTCCAGTTAAAGCACCTTTCCAATCTCCCCTTTCATCTTCTGCTGTCTGTGCTTACAGGTCTTTTATTTCCAGTTCTGTGGGGTTTTGGTTTTGGATTCTTTTTCTTTACTCCCACCTCACATACGAAGGGCAACCCATTGGCCAGATCCATAAAGTGAAGCAGGTGAAATGACTTTCAAAACAGAGTTTAGTAATTTTGTTTTGCTTTCTACCCCCTCTCTGCCCATGCCCATTATGCCTCTGAGTGCACAAGGACATTAAACAAGTAATTCTGAGAGAACATGGACTGAAGAACCATGGTTTCCCATAGACTTATACCAAGGCTGATAATGATCTGTAATTGAAACTTATCTCATTACTAGGACACATATATGGGCTCTCAACCACGTGAATCACTGTTTAACAAGAGGCAAGTTCATGTTACAGGCTTTGGGACACTAACAGAATCTCTCAGTCCCTCCCAGCTGCCTATTTTCATGAAATATCTCAATTATATCTGAGATAGATTGGACAAAGCTGCCCAACAGCTTCAAAAGTTATTGGAGAAGTCAAGGAGACACAGCCAAGCATGATCACATAAAGGCCTGTTTCCATAGGAACCCATGGGGAAAACAGTAAAACAATTTCTGAAAAATTTCATTGCAGCCTGACTTTTATTGAAATTTTAAAAATATCTGACCAGCTTCAACGTGAGATAACACACACCCCATTTCTCCTTCCTTCCCCCTTTAACACCTTTTTTGTAGACCTCTGCCTTCATGTATCCTGCTCTGTTATATCCTCCATGCCCAAAAACTGTTTCTTGAAGTCAGGAGGTTGTTCTGCCTGCATTTTGTCAATCTCCCCTTCAGATGGAAACTATTTTTTAGGCAAGACGAGCATCTCAGAACGCCATGCCAACTGCTACACTCTGCTACACGTGCTATGCATATGACAAAACTAATTAAAGGCAAGCTCACATGAGCAGTGGGTTATATAGTTATCACCTGCTGGAACAAAGCACATCTCAAAGTGATGCTGTGAAAATTGGAAATGTCCATCTTTGGCTACTAAGGTCCTTCAGGGTCTCAGAGCAAAGAGCACCCTGAATAAGGTGGTCAAAAATCTGGTGTGTGACAGATTTCACGGAACAAACTTCCACTCTGTTCCTCTTTATGCTGTCTTCAATTCTAAAGGTGTAACACACCAGTCTGAGTTTTTAGCTCCTGTCCCTTGTGGCTGCAGAAAACAGTTCTCAAAACTATACCCGTGTTCATCTCAATAAAAACTTAGTGCGAAACGCTGGAACAGAAGGAAATCGCTCCGCAGAGGTTCGGAACACCGAGATCCGGCACACAAACGCCGGCCTTCTGTTCTTCTGCCCCGGTGGCCGGGTCCTTCCTCGCCGCCAGAAGCGCTACCGGACCGCGGCATCCCCGACTTCCCTAAGTCCCGCACCGCCCGGGACGCTGCGGTGCGGCGGGAGGAGCTCAGCCCGCCCCGGCAGAGGGGGAGGCCGGCCGGAGGCAGCAGGAGGGGCGGCCGTTCCCCTCCCCGC
>VZTY01017979.1:35109-52810 GCA_013400935.1 Turnix velox | reverse complement strand
GATCTACCGGGGTGGGCTCGGCTCAGGGGCGGCGGGGGGAGACGGGCTGTGGGCTCTCGGGAACGGTCGGTGGGGCGTGACGGGGGTGTGTGTCCCCAGTGGTGCTTTCCGCGCTGGGCTTTTTTCCACCCGCGATGTTCTTCCTGCGCTCCGGTCCTGCCGGAAGGTTGTGCCGAGACTGGAGTTGAGTCGACTCGGTGGAGCGGCTTTGTTTGGTTGAAAACGAAAGGTTCATCCCACCTTGGAGTAAAAGCTGCGCTCAGGGATGTGCTGAAGCCTCGCTTTTAGCTATGAGCTGCCAGTTTCTGGGGGGGGGTTCTGCAAGAGGTGGGTTTTTTTTCTTCTTCCATCTTCGTAGCTTTTATCACTTTTTAGCTCTACAAACAATCAAAACCTTCAAAAAATCCAAGTGGTTGGGAGCGTGTGTTGAGTTTTGTTAACACTGAGGGAGCTTTCTGTTAGGCATTAAGAACCAAATGTGCTCTGCTTGCAGTGCACATTTAAATCCCTGAAGTCAAATGAAGTTAAAAGGTTGAAGGCTTCGACACGTTGTTCTCACTTGAAGTCCCTCCCTTCCAGTGTAAAGGAAGGTTTTAGGGATGGATTTGTGTCAAGTATATTATCCTGCTGTCGAAAGGGAACAAAGGCCCAGGTAAATGCTTGAAGAGGAATAGTAATCAGTTCAGAACTGCTGCTTGAAAGTTAACTCTGCTGAATCGGCCACCTTCTTAAGTTGCCTCTTTTTTGGTTTCTCTTCTTCTGAGAGGGGTTTTCTTCAAGAAATTCTTTCTCTCATTGTGTGTGGTTTTCTTTTAGCAAAGGCATTTCACCTGTCTCTGCATAGAAGTAAAGAAATTAGATTTTTCACTGTTATACAGGGTTCTGATTAAAAGTACAACGACACTGGCTTACTTTTAGACTATGGAGGTGCTTTACAACTGAGGATCTAATTATAATTTAATATTCCTTCCTTAAAGACTGCAGGTTCTTTAGTAGATGACTTGAAATAGAACATAGAATAGTTTGGGTTGGAAGGGACCTTAAAGATCATCGAGTTCCAACCCCCAAATAACTTTAATATTTTTTCCTGTTCAAATGGTAGCAATTTTTTCCAGCTCTCTCTTGGGGATTCTTGTGCCTCTCTTATTAATGATGGCATCATGTAGTTAATGGTAGTGTTGAACATAAGTTGCAGTCTTTACCTAGAATATCCAAAACTGGCAGCACATTCAAGTGTGATTTCTTTCAGTTATTGTTGTATCATGGACAGTTTTGATGTTCCCTTTGTACGTGGCCAGTTTGAGTGTTGGAAATAGGGCTGGAATAGTGTGCTGTGGGGAAGGGAAAAGACCAAGCAAAGCTGCACGAGTAAAACTTAGGTTTGGAAGTGTGAGATGGTTAGATAGATACCATATAAAAGGCTTTGGTAACTTTTTGTAGGTGTATTTGGGAAATTTGGAGCTCAACCAAAGATTTGGTGTTGGGGTTCAAGGAACCTTGCATATGCACATAAAAAACCTGTGGATTCGGAAACATATAAGAAAAGAATTTTCCTTCCTTTGAGTGCTGCTGGTCAATAATGAAAGAATGCTGTGGCTAAACCCAAAATCATGGACTGACATAATGCAAAAGTGCAATGTTATTTCGGTGGTCTTGCATTTATCACTGCACCAGGGTACTAGGATTGTGTTTTTAGGGCTGATTGGCTTTGTGCTGCTTAATTCAGGGTTGTTATTAACACAAAGGGCTACTTTTAAAGTAATTATTTGGATGAGAAAAGAGGTTGTAATTGTGCTGTGTGACATCTTTGCTTCTGTAGCTTAAAAATCAGTTCTTAGTTTTCTCTTAACCTGAAACAGCTGTTGTGATAGTCAGAGCCAGACAGATAGAAATATCTTAGATTCTGCTCTTTCGTGGGGATTGAATGTTCCGTTGCTGTGTCCATGAAGTAAAGAAAAATGCAGTGCAGTGGTTTCCCCGTCCTGCCCCTCCTTTGCCTCCTCAAAACTGAGTAATCTTGGGTTTATCCTGGGGAAGAGAGATGTGACTTCTGCTTTGAGAAATTGAGCTCAGTTTTTGGATTGCAGCAAGAATAATACTGTGGCAGAAAAATAAAAAGCCATATGTGTAGCATCGTGACTATTGCTTAACAACAAAACATTGGCTTCCCATCCAATTATATATAATATAGTTGGATGATAATATAATTGTAATATGGTTGAAAATCATCTGGGATGAGTCTTTGGCAGGTTGTAGAAAGGACAAGCATCAAACTGTAGGAGCAGTGAAAGGTTTGTCCTCCCTACATGTTTTATTTACTAATGACCTGGTACTTCATGACGTTTGTAACAAAAAAAAAATATACTTCAGGTTGGCATAATTCCTGCATCAGTTAATTTTAATTAAGTTGGAGTAGAAGAATAAAACAGGCTGAGAAGGTGAAAGACGATTTATTTTCTGTATTTTTCAGAAGAAAACAGGCTCTGCATCTTGTATTCACCCCCTTCCTTTCCATCCTTCTGCTGTTCACATATCTGGACTTAATTATTTTTAGAACTGGAAGCTTATTTAGAATCATGTAGTTTCTTGCACAGTGCAGCCTGTAGAAGTTACTGGGTTGGTGATGAAATCGATGATTTCTGACTGGCCTGGAGCAGTAATTTTCAGATTGTTAACCTACATGGATCAGTCAGGTGCTGTGAAGATGATAACAGCCAAGATACTCAACAGAAGCACTTTCCCTTACTCTTTGAAAGCCTGAATTTGCTCCTCAGCTGGAAATTCTGTAGGTTTTGAAATGGAGAAAGATTGACCACAAAATTGGGAATTCTTAGAAAGAGGTATGATGTGTTTAAGATAAATGACTGGTGGTGTTCTCAAGTAAGTTCCAGTGTTTCCTTGCTCCTTTTAACTTGTGTTTTGGCTGGGCTGGGCTTGCTAAGCTCAGAGAAGAGAAGGTTCAAGGGCAGCTCCTGTTTGTGTCTGGCCATCACCAGGAGAATTGGAGCCAGTCTGTTTGCTGCATGGAGTTCTGGTTTGACATGGGAGAGCCGCCTTCTGTAAAGCATTGGAAGAGGTTGCTCACAGAGATTTTCGAGATTTTATCACCAGAGCTTTTCAGGATCAAAGTGTTAGATTAAAAAGTCATAGGCAACCTGGTCTGAACTCCTGTCTCACTCTGCTTTGGGCTGGAGGAGATCCTTTACAACCTGAATTGTTCTGCTATCATTTGCATAGTTTCTTTTGTTAACTCTGGATGGATTAGCTAAAGGGAGATGATGCTATCTAGAGATTTCTTGGTGTAGTTGAATGGATGATCTGTTTGAGAGAAGATTAACTGGTCCTGTGATGCCGGTTCCATTGTGTTTCCAGAAAGTGTGAGCAGGAGACACTCCTGTTCTTATGTTTTAGTGGCAACAGAAAAGAGTTTGAAGGAAAAATAGTCTAAATCTACTTGCTGCTTTAACTTTTTTTTACTGCTCGCTCTTTTTAACCTGATGAAAAATACATGCATGATAGAAATGGCATGAATTACAGGGACTGGAACAGCTGAGAGCTTTTTTGTCCTCCTTATTTACTCTTGCTAATCAATAGTGAAAGGTGCAGCAACTCATGGTCTGAATCATGTTTGCCATGTATCCTTGGATCAGTAACACAAGTTAAAGGGAGTGTTGGTGCTCCTCTGGTGACTCTGATTTTCAAATCCTCCAAAATACAAATTTGATGGCAATCTTAAGGAATAAAATTTTGCTGCAGTGGTGCTTAGGGACAGCTTTAATATCCGGAGAGTGTGGCTTAAGTATGGAATAAGTGTAGTGATAACTGGATAATAGGTGGCAATTCTTTTCTCCAATAACATGATAGAATGAACTTTGCATGAGTTTTTTTCCTTTTTAAATTTTGTGGGGTTTTTTTTCTTGATGTTCTGTAGATCAGAAAGCCTTTACTTATTTGCTTTGCCTTGAACGCAGCTTGCGTCCCTGGGAGACCACCTTCATTTTCTCTAGCAGTTTACATCGCATTTTACTGCTGCTCATAATGGTTTTTTTGTTGACATTTTCAGAAAATGTACTATTCTTATAGTCATACCATGTTTGGATTCAAAAAGACTTAATGTTTTAAATTGATAGCAGTGAGCTTACATATGTCTGGGTCTGATAATGCACCAAATGCAGCTGCTCATTGTCACATGGAGAAAGACCGAGTAATTGTTTCAGAGATGTGATGATGGCCCACCTGCTCCATCTCCCTGGTGCTTACATGTTTCAGGAAAAACAATCTTCCTATTTGTCTGTTGGCAGGAGACTTTCTCCTTTTGCCAGGAGAAAAGGTGGCTTTTCCTCAAGTTATGCTTTGTAGTTGATGCCACTTGAGCAGAGGGATGGACTTTGTGCTGCAGCCAACTGACATAGTTGTCTCCAGGCTGTTTCCTGGTTTCTTGTTTGTTGACGGAAGCCATGGGAGGAGTTTTCATCCAGACCTTTTCCAGAAATAGATCTTTTAAGGACTACGCTTCCCATAGTGCGTTTGTGCTGATCTCTCATGGCCAGATTTAAGGGAGAGAAGGAAGAGGGATGAGTGTTGATGGGAACACCTAAGCTGTGACCAGCAATGGGAAAGCGTTTGTTTCCTAATTTTTGTGGACAGAAAACCTGATGGCAATGTAATTCCAGCCTAGTTCATTTTCCATGTGAAAGGCTCAGTTCCTTTCCAGTCCTCTGTGTCATACATTGTTGCATCTTCCTCCTAGGAAGATGCTGTTGAGGTCATGCATCTTCACATGATATTGGTGCCATCTGCCATAGAATGGTTTGGGTTGGAAGGCAACTTAAAGGTCATTGAGTTAAAACCCCTCTGCCATGGGCAGGGACACGTCCCACTAGACCAGGTTGCTCAATGCCTCATCCAGCCTGGCCTTAAACACCTCCAGGGAGGGGGCATCCACGGCCTGTTTCAGTGTCACCATCCTCATAGTAAAGAATTTCTTTCTTCTATTCAGCCTAAATTCCCCCCTCTTCCAGTTTGCCAAAGCAGATGAGGGGGAGATTAATTCAGGCAATGGGGTCCCTCCTGGACCAGCATAGAGACCAAGATGCTGGAGGGAGCCTAAGAGGAAGGTGGGGAGAGAGGATTTGGAGTGTAGCTTAGCCTTGTATGGTGTGGCATGGTTGGGGAGCAACAGAAGCAGTGGGCAGTACAGACTGTGTAGGCTGGCTTCTAGGACTGTGGGGCCCTGCAGAAGCCCTCTTGATGTTGAGAGTCTGACTGCATGTTCTAAAGCTTGATGTTGTGGGGAACTCAGAATTTCTGCTTACTTCAGGATCTGAAATCCCTCTTGTTGAGAGTCGAAACTTCACTGTGTAGCTCAGGGTGTTTCACAGCAGAAGCAGTACCAGGCTGAGGGATGAAGATCCTGGGGATAGCACGGTGTGGAGGGCTGGAGTTTGCACTTGAGGATGTGTCAGTGTGAGGCTTGGCAAAGGTGTTGGAAAATTTGGTGTAGACGTCACTGCAGAAAAGTCCCCCGTGGAGCAGCAGTCCTAGTTCTGCAGTGTCAGTGTGTACCTGTTGAAGAGCAAGCTGCAGCTTTTATGTGTTGTGTTGAGATTCAGCTTGAGCTCTGCCTGCTGTGTGGTGTTTTGAGGTGGGGATGAGTTCTCTAACATAAGCAGACCCCAAGAAAGTGGGTGAGTTGAAGTATTATACTCCATGTTGGTAGCTCAGCTTTACCTCTGTGCTTCTGTGAAGAGGCTGATAATGGAATGGGCTGTGATGTTTTTAAGGGTTTGAAGTGACAAAGGGAAGAAAATTAGTTTACTTAAGGAAACAGTGTCCTTTTCCATGGGGAATTAAGATGGAATATCCATCCAATAGTACACTTATATGTTAGTAATATTCAGCAGGTGCCTTTAAAAGGACAGATGTGCCACATCATATGTATTTTGCAGTTTATTGAAACTACTTTTATCTGGTTTTAACATTGACTAAATATTCTTGACTCTGTAGCCAATCTTTGAGTGGACCATGGATAGATTTGGTTGGATGGCAGTGGGGCACTGTGTTGTCCACATCATTCTTCTTAGCTTTGGAATGGGTCTTAAAAGTCTTTAATGTTACACTTATCTCATTAAAGCAGCTCAATCCAGAGGTGTGTATTGATTTTATGTCCACAGTTGCCTGCCTAACCTGGTGCAACTGTAGAAATCAAAGAACTTCAGCCTGCACTGAAGGATTTTATATTGACAGAAAGCTACCATAAAACTCCCAGCTGTCCATAGAATGTGGCTCATTGTGGAGGTGGCTGGTGATGATCCTGTGATGAGATTCTCAGCCTTATTTGACAGACTTTCTGAGGAATTTGCCAAATCTTAGACAGGCATGTGGTTGACATCTAAAGCAAGCCAAAAATACTGTTACATTCCATGTGCTCAAACAGAATTTCATGCCTTTCCAGGCCCACAGGTATCAGGACAAAAGAAAAATGTTTTCTTGAGAAAATTTAGTAGCACAGAAAAGGGAGAGATCACCTCTGCTGTTAGTGCATGATAGTTTCTAGACTGAGTTTGTCTGAGCTGCTGTATGTTTAATCCCTCTGAAATAGATACTCATGTTCAGAAGTGTGTGATGCCTCTGAGCTTTCAGGGAACAGTGGATTCTCACCACTGTGAAAAAAAATAGTTTGTATCTTGAAATTGCCACTGTCTCAGAGAAAATGTCTAGTGTGCTTCTCTCCTCCTTTCAGAAGAGAGAAGAGGAACATAAGCTTGTGTTGAGCAAAGAACTAATGAATTAACTCTGGTTGTACACTGCTAAAAGGACTCTCCTCCCGTGGATGGATGGTGAAGCACCTGAGAAGCTGAACAGATTAATTGCTTGCTGTTAAGCTCCTTGCAGACAATCCATATTAACACGTCAGTTGTTTACAGTAAATGAGATCAAGTCGAAATAGCAAGTGCTTGCCAACTTTTCCAGACTGTGTATTTTTTATCCCTATGTGAATAGAAGGTGTTAATGCTTACTCATATTTGGTCTTGTTCTCTGCTTTTGTGCACAAGTTCTGACCTCCCACTGAAACAGCTGTAGAGATCACTAAATGCTCTTAAATGAAACCATTTGGAATCCGAGATTTTTATTTGCTAAAGTCTCAGATACAGAGGTGAGATTTGTCCTACTTCTTCCAAGGAAGAATCCTGGCCAGCTGAGAGGATCTGTGTTCAGTGATACTTAATACCCAAGCCAAGTGCTATGTTTATTTATGTGTTTGTTCTTTCTGATTATTTTCTGTTTGTTTTACAGTAACTGGCTTTAGGTGAGGATTCAGAATGGGAGACAAGCCTATCTGGGAGCAGATTGGGTCCAGCTTTGTACAACATTACTACCAGCTTTTTGATGCAGATAGGACTCAATTAGGAGCAATATATGTAAGTATCTACAAAAAGGGAGCTGAAGTTTTTGCCCTGTTATTTGCCCAGACTTTTCAGTTTTAATGTGTGGGAATAGTGTGGGAATTATCCCACACTATTTATCCTGACTCCAGAATGTCAGTCAGTGTGATGACACTTTGCTTTTATTTATGGCATTACTTCTACATTTCACTTCTATTTTGAGCTTTATCTGCCTTACCTATAAGCAGTCTGACCCATAAAACCCCAACTGGCTGTAGACAGTGGCTTGGAGATGATGGGGCTGGCAAAACAAATATACTATCTTTAACTGTCTTTAGTATACCATTGATTTATGGGCATGGATTTGCTTGAATCCCCCTTGAAGTGAGATGTGATTTAAGTCCTGCTTTGTGTTAGGCAATTCTTGCAGGTTTTTTTTTTTTATCCCATCCTACGTTAATCCTAAGAACATTAAAATGTATTTAAAATTTATAGTCTGGTTCTAAGTGTTTAGACCGTGTTTAAGAAATCTAAATTCAATTCAGATTTCTTCAAAGTATATTTTCTTATTTGGACAAAGTAGATTGGGCTTCTAGAATTTAAGGCTATAACAAACCTGAGGAACCAAAGCTTTTAGTTCTGGAGAAAGAGTCCTCCAGAGCATGCAAAGCATGGAGATGTTTACTGGTCGTGAGGAATGCTGTGGAGTGACTGAAGCATTTCAGCAGGACACTCAAGTTTTACAAGTATTTCAGCAACATATCCTGTTTTTCATCAGCTGGATGACTTGTATGAAGCTTCAAAAAGCTCTTGAGGATGGAAGCAGTTGCACTAACACTGTCTAACACCTCTCATACCTACCTCAGCAGTGTCCACCAGCACTGGTAGCAAATACACAACAATCCAACGAGCAAATGCTGTCAGTCCTCAGAAGACTGGTGATAAGTACAGGCTAATTTAAGTTTCTGTAGCATGGCCTTCCTCCACACAATGAACTTTTCCATTCATAGGATCCTTTTTCCTGTAATTATTCAATGGAGATACCTGTGCAGATGTAGGCAAGAAAACTGCTGACCACTGGATTCTTGCAGGTCCAGGGTGGATGAGATTTTGAGCAACTTGGTCTAGTGGGAATTGTCCCTTCCCAGTGCAAAGGGATGGAATTGAGTGATCTTTAAGATCTCTTCTTACCCACACCATTCTGTGGAGTTCCTAAACTGGAAGATGGGAGCCTGTTTTGCATGGCCAGAATGCACCACACTCACATTTTGTCTAAACTGGAGGAACTTCTACAGAAACACACTTCTGCTGAGGAGTTTTTTGCCTTCTAAGACCCCGTGGGAGCAAATGAACTAGATAGCAGGGAGCTCTTGGATTTATTTTGCATTCTTGTGTTGCTGCTTTCACTGCAAGGTTCAGTTTTCTCTCTTTTAGTGGCATAATCTGAGTCAATTGAGCTCTGGTCACCTAATCCAGGTGACTTTTGCTCTGAATTGCTTGAGTTGGTGCACAAGCCAGTGACTTGTTTAAGAGTGATTCCCCTGCAGCTACTTTGCAGGAGAATGCTGTAGCTAATCTTTTCCCCTGCTTTGAGTGTGTGGCTACTTATAATGAAATATAATGAATTTTTTTCTTATTTTTATGCTGGTTTCTCATTGGTAGAGTTTTTGGGTAGAAGAGGGGATTGCTTTTTGTTGGTAGGATCATGGCAATGAAATTTAATCTGTTTAACTTCTAGTTGTATACATTCCACACTTTCTCAATTGCTCTTTGGTTTCTTTTTATCTATCTTTGAGGTAGTTTCCATGTAGCTGGATCCTAAGTATATATGCCAAGTAAACAAAGTCTCTTACAAGGATTGCTGAAGGGTTATGTTGGCGAGTTCATGAATTTGTTTTTTTCCCCTCAGATTGATGCATCATGCCTTACGTGGGAAGGGCAGCAGTTCCAGGGCAAAGCAGCCATTGTTGAAAAACTCTCTGTAAGTCTGTAATTCTTAACAAATATTTTAGAGAACAGTTATGAAGACTTTAAATTAATTGCTTCTGAAAAAGTTAGCTTCAGCAGTTTGCAACTCTTGGACATGGGACTTGTCCTTCCAATGTCTGGTCTTCAAACTATGCTCTTTTGTGATCCAATTTTGTTTTCCATTGTTGACTGCAATGGTGGAATGTTAATTATTTTAGTTGGAAAGATTATGTCATGAGTGCAATTGCATCTCACATTATTGACAGATATTTGAAAAAGTTCATTAGCTGACCCCTTGATCTAGGGTTAATAAGTTAAATAATGCAATGACTGTACACTTATTTATAATACTATGTTATACATTATGCCTTATTTGACTTCTTTTCATTGTAGAGCCTCCCTTTCCAAAAAATACAACACAGCATCACAGCACAAGACCACCAACCTACACCTGACAGCTGTATACTCAGTATGGTAGTGGGACAGCTTAAGGTAAACTCTTTCCATTGCAGGTTAACAAAAGCTTATGTCTTAGATTTTTGCAGGATTCTAACTAAATCATCTGATTTCTGGAAACATCAATGTTCTCTTGGGTGGAGAAAGAACACTGGTAAGCTTGTACTGAAACATCATTCTTCTACCATTCAAGACTGTTGAGAAACTGCTCAACTCTTCAGATAAGTAGCCCTAGGGTAAATCACCTGCAATTTCACAGTTAGATGTTCCAGCCAGGCAAAGTACCATGGTTTTTACTGAGCATACAGATACCATTTGGGCTCTTAAGGCTTCCATATATCCTTTATTCTGATGCAGTGAGATTTCACGATCGTCTGTTGCATTTAAAAGCATCATTACAGTGTTCTTGACAATAGAAGCACATCTAGTTTAATGTGCTCTTTGCACTGAGCTGTGATTAGTGAACCGTTTTTGTTAGCAGACAGCCATTCTGTAAGACTGGGGCTTTTTTTGCTGTCACAGGACACAGCACAGTCCTGGTGATAGTGCAGTCCACTCCCTCTGTAGTCAAAACTGGATCAGCAATGGGAGCGTTGCCTCTGAGAATAGACACTTATTATTGAAACAGTTTCTTTCTTGCAAAGAAATGGGGTCATTCTTTCAGGCTGTAGCATGATTACATTGCTGTTTGTTACACTACTGAGCTGCATAAACTTAGGAAGTATGTTTTTCTTTTGACAGTTATATTCTAGGGCCACAAACTTGCAGACTAGTTACACTACTTATCAATGAAAGAAGTTATCCTTGGAATGTAGGAATAGTAACCTGTAAAGTCAGCTGTGGGCAGAACTTGCTCACAGCATTTGTTTTAAAAGTGTGAAATTAGGTAGCAATTGTTACAATTGTCAAAATTACTTTTGTCAGGGTACAGTGTAGCTACTATCAAGTCAGGATTCTAATGCCATTCACTTATTTGAACCCCATTTCTCTTGAAATATCCATTTTAGGTTTTTTTCTCTGGTTGGTACTTCCAATATCAAAACCATGATACTTCCACCGTTCACTGAGCAGACCTGGGAATGAAAGTGTGAATCTCTTTGCTTAGCTGTTCTCCATAATTGCTCCAGGCTGGACAGTTGGGAAGAGCAGTTCCCAGTGTATTGCATCCACTCCTAAGCCTAACATAGATAGCTTTGGCTCTCCTTAAAGTTTCTCCTGCTTCCTAGCTGCAAGTTGGATTCCAGCTTTCTTCTTCCTCAGTCCCAGCTCTGCAGGCTCTGCTGGGGACAGGCAGCCACACATGGGCCTCCCAAAGTGCTGAATTGCAGGACAGGCATGAAGTCAGACGGGCTGATCTCATCTGTTGTGCTCTTGGGTGTGCACAGAACTCCATGCTGTGACTAGGAATTCTTGACTCAATGTCTTGGGCTGCTCACATCTGCACCTGGTTTTGCACCATCATATTTTGAAGGTCGTTGCACAATCATCAAGTAGCTCATAGCTTGCAACAATGATTGCAGTGGATTCTGTGGCAAGATACCAAGTTCTTATAGATCCCTTGGAGCTTTAGGGTTTTCTCATTCTATGAAATGATCATTAGAGCTGTTAATGCAGACTGGGAGCTTTCTGTTAATACCATGGTTTGGAGTAGTATTTCTTACCATGCTGGTTTTTATTCTCTGAATGTTTGGTTGGGGGTTTTTTTCCCCCCAGAAAAAAATTATGTTAATAAGTAAACATATGAAGCATCCATTTTTAATTGATGTTGGAATAATGGGTTTTAACTTTTTTTTTTGGTAGAGGTATAATAGCTCCACTTATAATTCTAAAATTAATTTTTAGATATACCTCCACTTATAATTCTAAAATTAATTTTTAATTGCCTTTCATTTGGTGCATGCTTGCTTGCTTCAGCTAGGGAAAAACAAGCACCAATTTAAATCTTGAAGAGCAAGTTTCACTTGGTGTGATGCTACGTTGCCAGTGTTCATCCAGAATGTCACCTGGTGCTTCACCTCCTAACATATTTCTCCTGTCATGCTCAGGCAGATGATGACCAGGTTCTAGGCTTCCAACAAACCTTTTTGTTGAAAAGTTTTCAAGGTGCCTGGGTATGCACCAACGAAGTCTTCAGGCTAGCCCTCCACAACGGCTAACCCTCTGCCTTCCCTCTCCTCCCTGCAGTCCTCGCTGGCCTGGTTGAGTAAGGAGTGCTCTCTTCTCCATCTTCTGGCACTTGAACTAGGCCGAGAAGCATGGCTGGAGCTTGCAGTTCCTCAGAGCCACGTGGCATATCCCTGGCTCTCTCCCAGAGTGTGACGTTTGAAGTGATTGTTGCCGAATTAATTGTGAATAACTAATTGGTATGCGGTGTTTCCTAGCCTTTAGAGAGAAAGGAAATTTGCAATTAAAATCACTGGGTGTTATTGTAATGCATGCCGGACACTTGAAGCGTTGCTTAAAGCCTGTTAAGTGAGGCTTAACATCTGAAAGTACCTGCTACCTTAAGTAATTAGCCTTTTCTCTGAGATAAGGGTACCTGCGAGCCTAACAGTTCAATCAGCAATTGCTGTGGGGTGCTGGTGAAAGGATACAACTGTCAGGGAGCAAACAAGAGAAGTTGTGCAGCTAAACTACAACTGTAAAGTAGTGTTGTTGCATCTATTTCTATGGCGTTACCCATGGCTTTGTGAGCTGAGGACTTTCTACAGTTCTGAGCTTGCAGGACTGAGAGGGGATGTAGAAAAACTGGAAGAGGCAAAGAAGCTGCCAAGATGGAGAGTGTTCCTCATCTCCTGAGCTCTTGGAGGTGAAGGAGGCAGCAGATGAGGGCAATCTGCCTGAAATTTAGGTGGGAAGGAACAGAGAACTTCCAACAAACTGAAATCAAAGGGTGTAGGGTGTAACAAGGACCAGGGCTTACAAACCTTCTCGTGGGAAGCTGACATGGACACAAGGGAAAGGGTTTTCATTGGAAAACTGAAACCCTGGGGGATGGCACCTTGTGAAATGTTTGTTCTTGAAAGCTTGGAAGGCTCAGCTGCTGTAATGCTGCTAGTGATCTATGCACATGCCCACCAGAGGATCCTTCCAATCTGATGCTGAGAGTTTTTAATTTAATGAATTTGAACTGCATAAAGGAAAGCTTCGTAAGAAAAATAAAGCCCTTGTGTTTCAAGCCTTGGCCTGTATCTGGAATGCAAATTTTTAGTTGGATGTGGGTGAATTCGGAATGAAAAGTAAAAGAGTTTTAGTGAGGTTATTTGGTCTATGATGAAGATCCAAAATAAAATATAGTCAGATTGATTATTCTGTGCCTTCTAGAGCACCTCAAGTCACTCAACTTTGCTCTATGTTAATAGGACATGTTCAGAAGTTTGGGAATAGACTATAAATTATTCTGTTCCTTGATTATAAAGTATAACACTCCTGTGTGCTCTGAAAATGAGTAAAGATTGCAATAACATGTGACTTCATTATGGGAATTAGCTGCATGTACAGCAGCAAGTTTCTTGGGGAAGAATTATCTTTTAATGTTTGTGTGTCAGGCCTGGATTAGGTAATAAAGACAGACATTCTTCTCAAGCCAAAACAGTAAGAGCCACAGTGCAGCTGTGCTTAGTAGAAACTAAGGAAAACTATATTAAAACTAATCTGGTGGTGGTGTTTTTTTTAAATTTTCTTTTCAGAGATGTATTTTAACATATACTACTCAGTAATGATGTGGCCAAATTTGGTAGAAAATCTGCTTTTTGCACCTTGTAATAGATGCCTCAGTGACCTATGAAGAGGAAACCATAGTGCAGCTGAGAGTATACTGAACACTAATACTTGTGATTAAACGATTCTGCTAGGTTTAAACAAAACAGTGTGAAAGGAGCTGACATGAATAGAAGTTCATTCCAACTTAGTCAAAAGGGACAGCATTAATAAGATGCTTTACAAAGCTTTATGCCAGCTCTGATGCTGCTCAGTTTTCTTAAAGATTCTTTCGTGTCTGAGAACCTACTAACTACTAGTGCTACGTTTGACACCCAGGGAAAAGCTAGAAAAGGTGTAAACTTCTTGATTTCAGTGCAGGCATCTCTTCTGGGCAGAGCTATTAATGATAATATTTGAGCTGGAAGAATTGGCACAATCTCTGCTGTTTGTGCTAATGAGCTAGATGGACGGGTGGTCTAATTGAGCATAATTGCCTGTGCTCACATTGTGCTGATTGTTATGGAGCCTCTGCCTAATTCAGGAGGAGGAGGTGCATCTCAAAGTGACAGAAAGCTGCCTGGTTCATCATCAGTGACACTGTTGGTTCTTGCTTGAAGTTTTTTTTTTCTTCATTTGTTTGTCTACTAATAATTGGACTCACTCAAACTTTCTGGCTGCACTTGTTGCCTTCTTAGTTTCTGGCTGTGGTGGTAGCTCATTCACTGTGCCCTTCATGGTTTTATAGTAATTTGTCATCTTGCTTGTTCTCACCACCCTGGTTACATTTTTGCAGATTGGAGAGTTTACTACTCTTTACTTTAATCAGTAGGACACTGTCCTGTGGCTGGTTCTTCTTTCTTGTCCTTCTTTGACTTTTCCCTATTCTGTCAATTTGTTTTAATGATAAGTGCATGCAGGATTTGGTGTCTGAGTTCTCTCTGTGTATTTATGCTGTTGCTTAATTATGGGGTTTGATTCTCTGTTCCTTTCCTAATGACTGCTAATACTCTGCTTGCCTTGATAGCTGTTGAGCTCCGAGCTGGATTAATAAAACCCAATAAAATAATGTCCATCATGATTTCATCATCACTTTCCTGAGAGGCAGTAGCTGATCCAGGGCCCTTTTAGGTTTTCCTCTGTCTGCTGAAGCTCCACTTCATCTGCATCTTATCCTTCCAGTGGCTTTAAATTAGAATGCTGCTTTTATGCCTGCACCTGGTCCTACCAGAGCTCCAGCAGACTGTGATGAATTGATGTCCTCACCAAGTTGCTCCACAAAACTGACTTGTTTCACAGTCAATTTAACACCTGAATATCACTTTTCCAAGTTAAGATCTTTGTTTATTTTGTAGTCTGTTTTGCTCTCCAGCCTCTCCATTTGCTGCTCTGTGGGCAGCCGGAGAGCATTAGGACTGAACATTTAGTACAGTCTGGGCTATTCTGGCTGCTGCTTTTCAATGCTTTTTTAATGGCATTTTTTCCCCTCTTTTATGAAGCTGAATAGTTATGTGTTGAAAGAATTGAGCTTAAAGTCCTTAAAAAAATGCTGTGGTCCAGTATCACACACAGATGTTTGTAGCTAGGACCTGTGCACTGTGCAAATGATTCCAGCTGGTTTCAGAATCACTTCTGTTATTTGAGGCTTTACTTCCTGCATGATGTCTCCAAGGAGACTTGTAAATTTTAAGTGGGAGAAGTAGTCTCTGTCTACTACTATCTTTTGTAGTGATACAGTAAGCACAGTGCAGGCACTACAGCTTGTCTAGATGAATTGTCAAAGGCAGGGGTTGAGGTACTGCTCTGAAGATCCCTGTGCTTAGAATATCTCATTGCAGCTCCAGAGGATACTTCAATCTTCAGGCTTTCCCTGGACAGTGGAAGTGGGAAGCACTAATCCTCTAGCCAGCTGTGCCTCCTCTGGGAAAGCTTTCAAATACTAAATCATTCAGGCAACCATAGACTTCTACAGAAACTCCCTTCTGTCATCAATCCAAAGTGCAGCAGCTGCACATTTTGAAATGCCTTGTTTTGTGCTTGGTTCGTGGACAATGCCCAAAGAAAATTTGTGATTCAGCACTGAGCAAGATGCTCTGATCTGATAAGAAAATGAAGCTACTGGAATGAGCTATCTGCAAGTCTTTCAGAAAAACCCAACATCAGATGCCATTGCAGGTTTCCTGTGTCAGTGTCTGCAAAGAACCTTGAACAGAACCTCTGTGTTGGTATCTCCTGAGTACTAGACAGCTTACAGCATGTGATATCACTGTTAACATCTGCTTTTAAATTGTATTACTATGAGTTTTGGAATATACTTCTCAAAAAAAAATTTTTTTTTTGAACTTTTTTTCCTCTCTTTCTGCAGGCTGATGAAGATCCTATCATGGGATTCCACCAGATATTTCTATTAAAGAACATCAACGATGCCTGGGTTTGCACCAATGACATGTTCAGGCTAGCACTGCACAACTTTGGCTGAGATGGCAACCCCGAGGCACCTGTGCTTTTGTTTTTATTTTTATTTTTTGGTTTGTTTTTTTTTTTCCTCCTTTCCTCTTACTGGTATTATTCACACTCACGGAACATTCCAAATATCATACACAAACCTGCAGCCCTGCAGAGCGTGAGCCAGCAAGATCTGTGACCTGCCCTTCTGCTGAGTTTACATTGTCACTAGATGAGTTTCTTGTGCATGATGTTTGGAAGTTAGACTTTAGCTGCATTTGACAAGAGAAATTTGTGTTGTACCAGCATGCCTCGGAAAGAATTTATAATGCAAAAGGTTGTTGTTTATGTACTGACAAGATGCTCTATAACCCAAAGAAGTGAAAGAACAGCAGCCTGTACAGCCCAGATATTGATTTGTTCAGATGTTCTACTGCTACATTACACAATAAAACCATAAGATTTTCTTAGTTTAAATTGTTTTAATGAGATGGACATGGAATATGTGATATTGCTTGCTTTGGCTATTCTGTTGTTTGCCTGGTGAGGAAACAGTCAAACATCTTGGGTTGAAGAGGACTTGAGGACTCATGTTTTACCCATGAGGGCAGTTTAGGTGTGCCTTTGGCCATGCAACACTTTNGTTCTACTGCTACATTACACAATAAAACCATAAGATTTTCTTAGTTTAAATTGTTTTAATGAGGTGGACATGGAATATGTGATATTGCTTGCTTTGGCTATTCTGTGGTTTGCCTGGTGAGGAAACAGAGTCAAACATCTTGGGTTGAAGAGGACTTGAGGACTCATGTTTTACCCATGAGGGCAGTTTAGGTGTGCCTTTGGCCATGCAACACTTCTCCTTTTCAGCAGCTTTTATAACACAGATTCCTGTCTCAGTGTGCAACAGTGACAGGTTAGTTTTCCACTTGTTTTCCCAAGGCAAATGCCTCAAACACAATACAAAAGGATGCCAGTGGCCCTGGGAGCCTAAAGTCAGCCTTAATGTCATCTGTTCAGCCTCAGAATTAAACAGGACCCTGTATTTTCTTTATAGGCAGTCACAGGGCATGTCAATGCAGCACTTTCTTCTTGGAGCTTGTACTCTGCTCTGAAGCTCTGGCCAGATGCTGCTCGGTGTTGGCTGTCCTATCACCCCTTCATTCATTAGAACTTGAGCTGGTTGAATCACAGAACGTGGGGGATTGGAAGGGACCTCAAGAGATCATCTAGTCCAATCCCCCTGCCAGAGCAGGAACACTCAGATGAAGTCACACAGGCAGGGTTTGAATGTCTTCAGAGATGGAGCCCCCCACAACCTCTCTGGGCAGCCTGTTCCAGTGTTCTTGTTGCCCTCACTGTGAAAAAGCTCTTTGTCATATTTCTATGGAGCCTCCTGTGTTCCAGCTTGCACCCGTTGTCCCCTTGTCCTATCATTGGAGGTCACTGAGAGGTTGGTGGTGGTACTGCCTTTCTGGGCAGGTTTTTACAGCGTGGTTGGTTGTCGTGTATCTTCCACCCTGGAGGTGGCAGCATCGCACCAGCAAAGCGATTTACTAAATTAATCTTCCCAGCCTAAGTTAGCACAGGAATAGGAGAAGCACCATTAGACCTGACTAAGCCATCAGGCCTCACTTTGGAATGTGTGAACTTAGGATTTCTCATCTTGAACCTTTTCAGGAGAGGCCGTGATGAGCTGTGCTCAACGGTCTGTTCTCAAATGTGGCTGCTTTGGTATTTGGTGGGTT
>VZTY01017979.1:11648-31097 GCA_013400935.1 Turnix velox | reverse complement strand
TTGTCCTCTTCCTTGAGCACTAATAATTTAGAACTTGAAACATACCTGCTCTGGAGTAGATGATCTCTTGAGGTCCCTTCCAATCCCTGATATTCTGTGATTTAAAATGGGACAGAGCTTTCTCAGGAGCTGCTATTAAGTTCCTCCTCTCCAATATCACAGCAAAGGCAGGGCTGTTCTCCTCTTGCTGCTTCAATGCTACTAAAATAATGGTCAGAATGAATCACTGGAAGAGATTAATTCTTCCTGTAGAGCCCTCGTTGATTTTTTTTTTGTGTGGCCACTGCTAAATAAGGATCTTTCTGCTGTTGCTGTGGATCTCAATGCAGCCTGGCAGAGAGGTCTGGCTGGTGACCCTCAATCTGCAGAGGGACATGGCCCATGGGGTTGGGGTGTTCCTTGGAGTAATGACCTCAGTAAGCCAAGAGAGCTTGCTGAAAAGCCAGGCTGGAGGGGTGATACACGCAGCCAGTATTACTTTTAAAACTATCTGAAAATGAGATGCTTTTAGACCACCCAAAGTTGAAAGTTATTATCATCTGAAACTGGGTCACAGAGATCTTTCTGTGCCTTCCTCCTCTCCATGCAGCTTGTTGCTCCTGGTGGAGCACCTGGAGGAGACCAAGAGTTCCTAAATTGTTATTTCTTGACGTTATTGACATGCTTTTGAGGGCCAGACAGATGCAAAAGGATGGGCTGTCTCTTCCATGAGTCGTTTTTACCTCAATGGTGAGACCAGCCCCGGGGCAAGAGCGGGGACACCGGGAGCTACGTTACCCTCTGAGAACTTTTCCTCAGCCTTCTCCTCACAGTTCTGGCCGTAGCGCCTCACAGGGCCCCGTCCCGGGGCTGCCGGATCCTCCTCAGCCGGTGTTACCGTGAGGCTTCGAGGCTGGGCCTCAGACTACAGGCCCCGGGAGCTGTGCAGGCCCCGCCGCCCCCTCAGCGCCCGGGCAGGCGGCCCGGCAGGGGAACCCCGGATCCATGGGCAGGAGGAAGATTCTATGCTTCTATTCCAAGATGGGAACCAGGCCGCCGCCCTGAAGATGCCGCCCTGGNGCTCCTGGTGGAGCACCTGGAGGAGACCAAGAGTTCCTAAATTGTTATTTCTTGACGTTATTGACATGCTTTTGAGGGCCAGACAGATGCAAAAGGATGGGCTGTCTCTTCCATGAGTCGTTTTTACCTCAATGGTGAGACCAGCCCCGGGGCAAGAGCGGGGACACCGGGAGCTACGTTACCCTCTGAGAACTTTTCCTCAGCCTTCTCCTCACAGTTCTGGCCGTAGCGCCTCACAGGGCCCCGTCCCGGGGCTGCCGGATCCTCCTCAGCCGGTGTTACCGTGAGGCTTCGAGGCTGGGCCTCAGACTACAGGCCCCGGGAGCTGTGCAGGCCCCGCCGCCCCCTCAGCGCCCGGGCGGGCGGCTCGGCAGGGGAACCCCGGCTCCATGGGCAGGAGGAAGATTCTGTGCTTCTATTCCAAGATGGGAACCAGGCCTCCGCCCTGAAGATTCCGCCCTGGTGCCGGGCCGGCTCCGCCCCCGCCGCACCCGGAACCCTTTATCCCGGTGGCGGTTTCCAGCCGGCGCAATAGGCCTGGACCGGAGGCGGAAGTGTGGGCGGCGGGGCCGGGTCGGGGCAGCGCGGTGGCGGTTGTTGCGGACGGCGGGAAGCGGGTCGGGTCCCATGGCCTCCTCTTCCAGCATCGATATCGAGGACGCCACCCAGCACCTGCGGGACATCCTCAAGCTGGACCGACCGGGAGGTGAGGCGCCGGGACCGAGGGAGGCCGCGGCCGGCGGGGCCTGGCCGGGGCGGAGCCGCCTCAACAGGGCCTGTCCCGGGACTGCCAGACCCTCCTCAGCTGCTGTCTCTGGGAGGTGGCCGCGCTCCGGGGCTGGGGCAGTCTCCCCCTCGGGGCACTATTTCCACCGGCTCTGGGACTGGGGTGATCCCGGTCGTCCCTTCCCGGGCCCGGTGGGGAGGCGTGCACCGGCCGGCTGAGGAGAGGAGCCGGGAGCTCGCTCGCTGGTGGGAGGGGAGGCCGGTGGCGGAGCTGAAGCCGGAGCAGCTCGAACCCAGAACTCGCTGCTGCTGAAGGTCTCTGGGCTCTTCTCATCTCTGAAGTATCGCCCTGCTCTGTCCCTTGGGCTCAGGGGATGGGGCTCTCGGGCCTCTCGGATCGGTGCTACTGAATGGTTAGAGTTGGAAGGGACCGTAACGACTGTTCATTCCCACCCCTGCCCTGGGCAGGGACATCTCCCACCGGACCAGGTTGCTGCAGCCTGGCCTTGAACTCATCCCCAGGGACGGGACAGCCACGGCTTCTCTGGGCAGCCTGGGCCAGGGGCTCAATCCCCTCCTAGCAAAGAATTTCTTCCTGAGATCTCATCTAAATCTCCCTTCTTTCAGGTTAAAGCTATTGTCCTTTATCACTGCATACCCTTAGAAATACTCCCTATCTGGCTGTCTTGTAGGCCCCCTTCAGTTACTGAAAGGCTGCTATAAGGTCTCCCTGGAGCTCTCCTCAAACCTGGGGTCTAAATGTGCCTGAAACTGAATGTTTTGAAAGAAATCCTTAGCCTCTGGGTGGAGGACAGAGTTTATGACTATACTGTGCTCCTGCTAAGGAAAAAGCAGGAATAACGTAGCTTTTAGGTATCCTGAGAGTCACTATGAATGTGTTGCCTCGAAGGAACTGCCATTTCTGCTTGGCTGAAAGGATGAGAGGCTGGATACAGGGTTGTTGGGGGGGTGGGGATGATATTTAGAGGTACATAGGGTGATAGAGCAAACCTCTAGGTTAATTAGTTCATTAGTTTTACTACCTACAGGGAAACTTCTCATTACTTGAAGTAGTTTCTCTTATTTCTGGAGCACTTAAGCACCCTCAGACTACAATAAGTTTTTCCTTCATAGTGCAGCAGCACTTTGTGCTGAAATGACTGAAAGAAGAACTTGGTGCAGGAATGGGGAACAGTAGTTTCACAAGCAGTTTCTGACTGGAAAGGATCTGTCATGTTTGGGAAATGGAGTTACTTCTGTTCTCTGCAGCAACATCTCTTGCTGGTTGACACAAAGAAGTTACTGAGCAGGGCTTATTTCTTTCCATTTTGCTTCTTTCTATATACATTCATTGTGAACTCTAGTGCACAAGAAGGCAGCTGAGAGTAAAAGGAGCAAATGGCCAGTAAGTGAAGCTGGAAGGAACGTGTGGTTGATCAACAGAGATCACTGCCTGAGTTTTAGCAAACAGAAAGAAAAGAACGTAATGAAGTGAAGAGAAAGAACTTTTCCCTTAACAGAAAGCCTCTGAAATTCATGGTAGGGTGTCACAAAAGGGGAACTTGGGGATCCCTTGAGGATTTTGAAAGTGAATAGAAGCAGCCTCATGGACTGCATACATCTTGTTTGCCATAGTTGTTGTGGTGAAAGTCCTCCCTAGTTCTGGTTTCTTTTACACTCTGTGTTTCACTTAGAGATCTTAACACCCAGCAGAGACTAGTGTAGCCTTTTTCCTAGGTTATTACCACCAGGAAGGAACTGCAGTACTAGATGCATGTAGCTGTGAGCAGCAATGTTTTATTCCATCTGCAGGTAGGGGACAAGAAATGCTCCCTGATCTAGAGAGTTCACAATGATCACAACTTTTCTATAGTTTTTCTGGAAATGCAGTCCTCCACCCCAGTCTCTCTTGACACAGTTTTCTCCCAGCTTTGACAAACACCATCCATAGCCCTCACCCCTTTTTTATGCCATGCCCTCAGCAAGGTGGAGCTGCACAGGCAAACCATGGACCTCTGAGCTGGGGCATGTAGACCACTGAGGCTCTCAGCTGTGGAGGATGGTCCCTGCAGGGACTGTACTCACAATCCCATAATCCCTGCAGAAATCTCTTCTGGTTACCAGGAGTTATGTGGGCACACTCTACTCATCTGGTATTTGTCAGGGGAGGGTTGTGTTCAGTAAAAACAGCATCCCTTGGTGCAGTTCATGGTGTGAGCAGGAAGAGTTTGATGTCTTGGCTCTGATTGTTACTGCTTACCCCCTCTAAAAAAGTAAGGAGCACAACACCACATCCTTCCCTTTGAATGCCAGTCCGTTTGAATGCCAGAAAGTTAATATTTTGTTGTGCTCACTTGAATGCTGAGCCTCTTCCCTTCTTCTCTGCCTTCAGGACTGTGTGCAGGCAGCACCTGTGTTTGTCAGATTCCCACTGAGACAGTGATGGCCTCAACCCCATTCTTCAACTTGGGTGTGCTGCTTAGAGCTTCTGGGGAGTGTTTCCTCCTTCCCTTTCCCCTGGAGCGAGTGTCACTGGCCTGCTGTCTGTAAGAGAGCAGAGATACTTACGTGAGGCATTCCTGATGCTGCAAATAGAGCAAAGGACTGTATCATCTTTCTCTGGCAAGCCTGGATGCTTTTTCTGCAGTGACCATTTTCCTCCTTTGGGCTGTGAGGATGAATTACAGTTGATGGAAGTTGCTCCAACTGGACCAGCACCCACTGTGTGCTGTAGGAATAAGGGGCACATCTTAATCTTGGAGCAGCAAGTTGGGCTCCACACCTTCTAAAAGGTCTTAAAAGAGAGGCAGATGTAACAGGGAGTGAAGGAGACTCTTCTATACCACTATTAAGGTCAACAATTTATGATCCCCATTGGAGAAGGAGATGGTGCAGCATAGATGTGCTGGTGTGGCTGCAGGATCCCATTCCCTGGGCTGAAGTTTCCTTGTGCTACATGAGTCCTGCTGCCAGTTTCTTCATGCAGGGCAGGTAAACTGAGATGAGCACCCACCTGGTCTCTGCTTGGTGACACCCTGTATCTGTACAGGCTTTTTGTTGAATCAGCAGCTATGCTGTGGACACAACAGGCAAATTAATAATAGTTCTACCAGCAAATTAATAATAGTCCTAGTTATTTCTGTAGGCAGCAAGGCTCATCCTGTTATGTTAAAGCCTGTTTGGTCACCAAAATCTTGCTTGGCTTCCAGGGGATATGCCTCTTGGCCAGGGTTATGTTTAGGTTTGTTATGTGTGCCAGTAACAGTGGAGCTTCTGGTCCCAGGAGCAGCCATTTTGCATGAGCTGAGCTGCAGTTGTTACCTGGCAACAGTATATGAAATTTCAGTTTTCAAAACCAGTGAAAATTTCAAGTCAGGATCTTACTGAGACAGGAGGCTCTGACTTTGTGTTGATGTGTGAGTGCAAACAAGAGTGATCTCCTTCCTCAATGGGGATCATAAATTGTTGACTTTAGTTGTGATGTAGAAGAGTCTCCTTCACTCCCTGCTACATCTGTCTTCCTTTTAAAACCCTTTAGAAGGTGTGGAGGCCAACAGGCAGATTGTGTATATGTCTTCGTATATTTATAGCCGAATGTATGAAGCCAGGGTAGATGAAGCCCTGAGGCTCGGAACCAGTGCTTCTTTTATGCAGAGCTTAAGTGCTGCAAACTTGTAGGTGACTAGTCAACCAAGGGAAAAATGTGTGAATCTTACAGGCACAGTAACTTGAACACCTGGACTTTGAAGTCAGTCTCATTCAGAAGCCAGTTCTGGAATTAACAGATGTGTTATTTCCAGCCAGCCCCCAAATGTTGCAGCTGGGCTTCAGAGACCTCTCTTCAGGCACAAGGGTTAGAAATGACCCTTCAAGAAGCCTTTGGTCTGGCACTTGATTTAGCATTTTGGATCTGTGAGCCTGGAAAGTTCCCTGTATGTGCTATTTGATGACTTTCTGGTCTACTGGGATTCTTTGTATAAGAAAAGAGTTGGTTTGCAGGTTGGATGAGATGAACTGAAAGGTCCTGTCCAACCAAAGCGACTCTATGAAAATACACAGACTTGATTGGGTGGAGATAAGTTGCTTTTATGGAAGGTCCCTTGCATATTCTTTTTGGAGAATACTTTTCCCAACCAATTCATAGAATCATAGAATGGTTTGGGTTGGAAGGGACCTTAAACTAGTTCCAACCCCCCCTGCTATGGGCAGGGACACCTCCCATTAGACCAGGTCTCATCCAGCCTGGTCTTAAACACATCCAGGGCTTAAGGGTGCATCCACAACCTCTCTGGGCAACCTCTTTCAGAGTCTCACCACCCTCACAGGAAAAGAACTTTTCTTTTATCCAGCCAAAATCTCCCCTCTTCCAATAGGCATCCATTGCTCCTATTTCTGCCATCCTGTACCTTATTCATTCTACCCTACTTGATAGACCAGTAGGATGTGACAGAAAGCACTTGGAGTTCATGTCTTTCCTGCAAAGCTGTTTCTTTGATGTGGATATTGTGCTTCTCCCTAGGCTCAGGCTCTGTGAATGAGAACCAGAGACCTTCAAATTCATATAATGGAGACCTGAATGGACTGTTGGTGCCTGAGCCCATCGGGGCTGGAGATGGACCTTCTTTGGCCAAGCCAGTGCATCGTAGCGTTTCTCTGGGAGCCCTGCAGGAGAAGCAAGTCATGTAAGTTTTGTCAAAAAAAGACTGAGAGAGAATAGAAGATGGTTCATAGTTACTTCTGGTGATCCTGGACTAGCATGTTGGAAATCTGGAAGGGAGTTTTGCATTCACTTCTGGTGACAGTTGTGAGTCCCTGCTGTTGGTTAAAGCTTTCTGTAGCTTTTGTGGGAGGCTGATGAGTGGAGCCTGCCATCCTCACTGCTCAGGAGCTGAGGAATATCAACAGAGCTATTTAGAGAGAAGGGGAGCAGGACTGATCATATGCTGGATGTTTTAAGTCAAGATAAATTAGCGGGGCTAATCTTGGGGATCTTATGTAGGCATCCAGCTAGTCTCTTTCAGGGATCCAAGTTACCTGAGGCATAACTTAGGCCAGTAATGTGGTAGACCCCACACTTGTCAACATATTTCTCCCCACATAACTTAAAGCAGGACAAATGATGCTTGTTTAGACTTGTTCCAAACTCTTTGCTGGGTTGTGCACACATACTGGTGTGTTTTGGACAGTATGTGGGCTTTTACTGCTAGTATCCAAGAGAATAGATGCATATAGAATATTTTAGATTTGTCACAGGACTAATCATATAAATCCCCAGCTACAGGTCCACACCGGTCTTAATCAGTGTGATGCTTGTCTTCTTGTGCTGACTCTTAACTTTAGTGCTCATGCAAATAGCTTTGGTTTGGGTTCTCTGCTCATGGTTTGGAGTGAGGGTGCTGAGAGATCCACGATTGGTTTGCACTGTTGTTGATGAGAGTCAAGTGGTTGGCTTTGATCTCTTTGCACCTCCCTGTGTTGAGTGGCAGTCAAGGCTCCTTTAACTAAATGCAAATCTGTGCTCAAGTCAAACAGACTGGAGATTTTTAAGCTGAACAAACCAAGTACTTGACACTCTGAAACCTGTGTCTTGTGGGAAAAGGTGACTTAACTGGAAGTATTTTCACTTTTCAGCTCAAACCTCACAGTTCTGCAGGTATACCTTCTGAATTGCTGTTAAAATAACAATTAGCAAGTATCTAACCTCTGCTCTCTTCCTGTGGACTCCTGTCTGATTTTTATTTTTTTTTATCCCCTTTGTTTTTTTCCAAAGCTGCCTTTCTGGTGACGACAGTTCCACTTGTGTTGTGATATCAGCAAAAGATGTGGAGATAGTGGCCAGCAGTGATTCCAGCATCACCAGTAAGGCCAGAGGGAGTAACAAGGTAAGGAGCAAGAGAAAGTATAGTTCTGTCTCTTTTGTAGACACATCAATTTATGTTTATATAGTCTAAATAGAAATTACTATCTTTGCAGTCCTATAAGAATTTTTACATAATAAGTTTGTCAAAGAGCTTAAAAGGTAGGAAAAAACAAAGCAGTATTTTGTGATCATTACAGTTCCTACAATTACACTCTAATTTTCAGGAACAAGTCTGATCTAAGCTGCTGGCTTCTGGGAAATTGCCCTGCCTTCACAAATGAGCTTTTTCTGCTGATTTTTTTTCTTCATTGATGTGCAGTGGATTAAAGGACTTCAATACTGTAAATAAATACAATGTTGTTACTGTTCTTCATAGAAAATGCTGAAGATAAAAATGAAAGGGAGGATCACTGCCATAACTTTGGAGTCTCTCAGTTCTTTGCTTGCAAAGAAGATGCTCATTAAATAAGACCAGGTCTTAGTTTCTTGGAAAGCAGTATTGAAGCTAAAAAGCGAGTGCCCTTGCAGCACACGTGTTTATGTGTTTCAAAAAAGTTTCCAAGAACTGTGAAGACACAGTGCTAATAAAGAGATAAAGCTGGCTTTGCTATAGCTGCAGAGTCAAGTGTTGTTCTGCAACAGAATTAATTCAGCAAGTTACATTCCTCCTTGCACTGAAAAGAATAACTTCTCAGCCTCTGGGACTATGAATGTTCAGGGCTCTGCCACCTGGCATTCAAAATGAAGTTCTTCTTCCCAAGTGCTGCTTCTGAAGTTTTCCTATTAAATATCACAAATCTTCCCTAGAGGAAATTGGTTTTGGCAGGTTTGTTCCAGGGAGAAGTTAATTCCAGGCGTTTCTTATATTTTATTTTCTTTCTTCTGAGCAGGTGAAGATACAACCTGTGGCTAGATATGACTGGGAGCAGAAGTACTATTATGGCAATCTGATAGCTGTTTCAAACTCTTACCTGGCTTATGCCATCAGAGGTGAGGTACCTTCTTGGCTTAGATTTGTATCTCTAAAAGAGGCAAAGTTTGCCTCAGAAGAAGGTTACTGGCAATAACTGAAACGCATCTTGTAATACCCAGATGAGGGTTCAGCTGTAGTGGGAATGTAAGTGAAGCTGGAACTACAGAGGAAAGGAGAGTTTCTACTGAGAAGGGGAGATTTTCTGAAGTTAGAAATAAAGAGAAGGACTCTAAGGGTGGAAGAAAAGTGGAAGGATTCCATTGGGTTCATTGGATAGTAAAATGATGCTTGGATTATTCCTCT
This sequence comes from Turnix velox, assembly GCA_013400935.1. NCBI lineage: Eukaryota > Metazoa > Chordata > Aves > Charadriiformes > Turnicidae > Turnix > Turnix velox. The sequence continues at coordinate 22,176 of VZTY01017979.1, read as the reverse complement.
AATTCAGGTTTGGTTGGGTTTTTTTTTTCAGTAAGGAAGTTTCTCCATAGCTAAGCACAGAAACAGCCCTCTGGTAATCTGAGCAGATAAATGTTTGGGATGGATTTGCTTGTGTGAACTTAGAGTTGAGTTTAATGCTAAATTTAGAGGAGCCAGGGAGCAGCAGAGATGCAGTAGGAAGGAAGGGAAAAGCAGAACAACACAGGGAAACACAGTTTCACAGCATGTGTGAAACTTTGCTTGGTGTGTCCATGCTCCAAACCATGATTTTCACAAAAACAGTGTTTTACTGAGTGAATATTTGTTTTCTACCTTTCTCTCGAAGAGGGTATAGTTGAACTACCTGCCTCTCAGCAATTTTTTCTCTAGTTACTGAAAATAAAATTGCAATTAAAATTAATTGGCTGTCACTGAGGGTATCTCTTGGTACCTTTGTCATCAGGCCTTGCATTTAGTGAAGGCATCTTTCATGAGGATAACCCTGGGAATCACGTCAAGTCAACTTCTGTCTTCTTTTGAAGTAGAACAACATAGAATTTGAGGTGCTCAAGAGATAGTAGAAGAGATGGAGAAGGGAAATCATGTCAAGTCAACTTCTGTCTTCTTTATAAGTAGAACAGTTTAGAATTTGAGGTGTTCAAGAAATGGTAGAAGAGATGGAGAAGGGAATCTAGTCAACTTCTGTCTTCTTTTGAAGTAGAACAACATAGAATTTGAGGTGCTCAAGAGATGGTAGAAGAGATGGAGAATTAAGGTTCCCTTTACCAGACAGGGAAAGACCTTGATGCTGCCCTTCCAGTCCTCTGCACCAAGGCTGAAAAGTGCATTGTCCATGTGCTCTCTATGGGATTAAAGTAATGTGGTATTTATTAATGTGTGTTTTCAGTGGGCTGGTGGTAGGATGGGTGCTGGAAATGCTGATGGCTGGAAGGTAAAGGCAGTTTTGTGAGGAAACAGAATAGATAAATGGTGTCTTCTCCCTGTGTCCCTTCTGCAGTTGCCAGCAATGGCTCGGCCATGGTGCGGGTGTTGAGTGTCAGCACTGCTGAGAGGACCTTGCTGAAAGGATTCACGGGTGGTGTGGCAGACCTGGCTTTTGCTCATCTCAACTCCAACCAGCTGGCGTGCCTGGATGAAGCTGGCAACCTTTTTGTCTGGCGCCTGTCCATGGATAAAGAAAAAATCCAGTATCCTGCCCTGTTTTGCTCTTTGTGTGATGGTTAGATACTAACACGGCCTTAAAACTGCAGTTTATTTCCTAGCTTTTCCAGAACATCAGCTTGAAGGGAGAAGGCTGAGAGTTTCAGGGTACCAAATCAGTCAGCCTGTGCCTGGATTTAGCAGCATCATTACTTGAAATTGCACATAGCTTGAAATTTTAGGAGTGACACCTTGGTGCTCCTCATGATAGGAGTAGTCAGTGAGAAGGTTTTGACTGTAGGAGTGGACTAGAGCATTCAGCTTGGGGCAACACAGTAGCTTTTCAGTCTTTCTCTGTAGTTGCAAAGGTAACAAATAATTTAATCTGTGCATTAGCAGTGAATTGTGGATTACATGTTGGGGTGTAGGTGTGTGCTCTTCTCTGTTCCTGCCTGCAGCCTTCAATAGAAAGTTATAAAACTCTGTTAACTTGGGTAAGCTTAACCACTTCTGACAGTTGAAGAAACACTAACTTGCCTACTTTCTTAGCAGAATCCTTTTAGCTGGTTTCTTTTTGAATTGCACTGATCCAAAAATCATGAAGTTTCATAGCATTTAACAGAGGAATGAGCCTGAATATGTTATTGCTGACCATCAGCAACACAGTCAGAAGGTTGTGCTTCTTAACCGTGGTGATCAGAGAGGAGATCTTGGTTAACATCAAGCGACCTGACAATACCCCACTCAACACCTCTCGAAGAATCATCTGGTGCCCTTTCATCCCAGATGACAATGAGGACAATGGTGAAGAGGGAAGTCAGACATTGGCTTTGTTGCATGAGGACAGGGTAAGAAAAACCCTATTTTTAAAACATTTCCTTTATTATTGTTAGAGAGCATCCAGTAAAGGAAAAACTCAATATAGTTAGAGTTGTGAGAGCTCCTATCTAGTCCATGTTGGTAATCCGGCTGTACTGTGTGATATGGTGTTCCCCTGTTCTGAGCAGAGGTTGTGTTGATCTTTCTCTGGGCCTGAGAAGGATGAAAAGTGGTAACTTCTGCTCTCTATCAAACAGTGTTGAGGGCCAGAGGCATCAGTCATCTGTTAGGGCTGAGTCAGTGCCTGGTGGAAGGGATGAGCCACAATTGCAACTGCCAAGAGCAAGTCCCTGTATTTATATATGGCCAGGTATCAGGAAAGCATCTAATGGCCAAATTGGGTGGAAGTGAGAAGGTTTGTGTCACATCCTTGCCATTGGGCTGGTGCATCAGGATGTAAGATAAGGGAGTAAGAGATTCTGCAGTTGCAGAAATAAACCTGTGTGCCTGCTTGTTTGTTTTCCAGGCAGAGGTGTGGGATTTGGACATTATCAGAACGAACAACAGCTCCTGGCCAGTGGAAGTGCCCAGCATCAAAGAAGGCTTCATCGTAGTGAAAGGCCACAGCACAGTATGAACCTGTTCTGTTTTCTTTACTGCCTTTTACACATTGATACAGATCACTTGGGTTTTCTTTGTCTTGGAATGTCTTGGGAGCTTGCAGTTCTTTGCTGTAAAACCTCAATTTCTTACTTGCACTGTTGGTCCATGACCACTGTTTAAAGAGCCAAGGTGAATGTACAGCCATCTGCTTTGAAAATGGCTCTTAAAAAAAACCTCATTGGTATTTCCAAGGGTGTATTACACAACCTGGACTGTATTACAGCTTTTTTCTTATGTCTCTCAGTAAAAGGGACACTTAACTTGGCAGTGATTTACTGCTGGATGAGGAGAAGAAATTAATCTCAATGTTGTTCTTCATTCATGGGTGATTCCCCTAACAAGGCAGTTGTATCTGAGTGGATCAGAACTGCAGCTGAGTTATCCAGTAAATGATATTTTGCACCTGAAAGAAACAACTTTAAGTCCAGTTAAGATTGTGAAAAGCCAAAACATCCCAAAACAAAATCAGCACCATTCATAACACAAGCCAAAACACAAGCCACAAGCCATAACACAAGCCAAAACATCCCAAAACATCCCAAAACAAAATCAGCACCATTCATAACACAAGTAATAGCAGTTTAATTTCTTGTACTGATATTTGCTATGTGGAAAAGGTGATTGCTTGTTATTATTACCAAGAAATCTCACTTTTCTTCTGTGAAGAGCAAAGCTACCTGGTGATGTGTCAGTTAGAAATCACTCTGACCTCCTGGACTATCAGACTGTAAAGTTCCTGTTAGAAGAGTGCTTCATGAAGTGCTATGAAATTAACTTTTGTGTCTTCCCCCCCCCCTCTGTAGTGCCTGAGTGAGGGAGCACTTTCTCCAGATGGAACTGTGTTGGCCACAGCAAGCCATGATGGTTTTGTCAAATTCTGGCAGATCTATATTGAAGGGCAAGATGAGCCAAGGTAACTGGAAAATTAGAAAAGGAATGATTTTTTGAACAGAGCATCATTTTCTTTGGGATAATTTCTTGTTCCAGAATGACCTGCAGTGATCATTCTTAGTATATTATGAAGATATAGAGTCAATGTTTGCAAAGTAGTTTGTTGCAAAAGGTTGTATCCCTGAATATCACGTTTGAGGTTTGGTGAACTTAGGGAAAAGGTGAAGAGCTGTGTCTGGAAGCTGGGATTCTGTGTTTTGTATTTGGTGGCTGCTGATTTAATGCTGTCTTTGGACCAGGGATAGTATGTTCAGCTCCCACCTTTTTATATATTCCTTATTTACTACTCCCTGGACACTCAGTCTTTTCTAATTCTTTCCTAGATGTCTTCATGAGTGGAAACCCCATGATGGGAGACCTCTTTCTTGCCTGCTCTTCTGCGACAACCATAAAAAACAAGACCCAGAGTAAGTCACTAAACCTGTGCTTGGGTCTGGTTTAGTAATGTCTTCTAACTCTACCCTTGGGAGTCTTCATTTTCAGTGCATTCTCTTTGTGGAAAAAATAATCAGCATTGTGGCAGGAGCGTGTCCTGTCCTCTTTGCTGTCAGTTTTCTGGTTTTATAGAAACAAAGTGATGTAGTGCAGTGTAAAGTGAACTTAATTCTGATTTCAATTCCATTAGAGCATTGAAAGTTATAAGTTAATGAGTCCTTTCAGGTTTCCTGTGTGGTCAGATTATGCTGGCCTGTTACCCTCCAGTTTTCTACAACTGATTAAAAAGAACTGTTTGCTTTTTTAATCTTTATTCAGTTGTAGCCTTACTGCCCTTGAGAGCTATAGTGGTTTCTAATCTGTTTCAGAATCGGACACCTTTCTGGCAACAGTTGGGCAGAATCAGCTGTGGGCAGCTTGTGAGGAACTTTTCTGGGCAATGTCCTTATGAGAAGGACCAGTTCTTCAAGAGAACTTAATTCTGTTGTGTTTGCAGGGTTCCCTTCTGGAGATTTCTCATCACAGGAGCAGATCAGAATAGAGAACTAAAGATGTGGTGCACTGTGTCTTGGACTTGTCTGCAGACTGTCCGGTAGGTGTGGATACGCCAGTTCCCCTGCATTTACTTTGAGTAGTGGGTCATAACGAAGCTCTCAATTTCTACACAGATGTACTCTGTGAACATCTTCCTTGTTCTCCAGCCTCTGTTACAGATTCCTCCTTGGCCAGTCTGATCTGATCTTGTTGAAAGCTTGTGGGAGGAGTCCCTGCCCATGGCAGGGGGGTTGGAACTAGATGTTCTTTAAGGACCCTTCCAATCCAAACCATTGTTTGATTCTTTAAAGCTGCTGTTCCTAAATAGCATGTCTTGAGTGCTTTCTTCTGTGAAACTTGTTACTGAATATCCAGGAATCTTGGGTCTTTTTTTTTGTTTTGTTTTGGTTTTTTTTTCCTTATTTAAATAATGAAAAGCTGCAGTGTTGACAGAGCTTAAACAATTATGAGGCTTATTTGCTGAGCCACATGAATCCAGAAGTTCAGTGTCTGCTTTAGTCCCTCCCTTCTCTCAGCTTAAGTTCCCTGATGTTACTTTTCTGCTCATGGATTGTGGCTTCTTCGGTAACATACTTAGGTGAATCCTCTTCTGAATTGCCCTTTGAAAGTGAGAAGAATGTGGCATGCAGCTGGGTGCTGTTTTTTCCACCTCATCCTACAGAAGATCCAAAATCTGCAGATGAGATATTTTTCTTTGGTGGATTTGTTTTTGAATCCGTAGCCTTGGCTCTTGTCCTCCTCTGTATGTGGAACTTATTAAGTAATGCCATACTGTTACCTGTCATTTGAATGTTCAGAATCTAGATACTATTTTGTGGCCTCCATAATGAAGTCTTTTGTCTAAAGCCATCACTAACTCCTGCAATTATGTTTTTGTTCTAGTTGGTGATTGCCTTGTAATTTGACTGTAAATTCTTTAAGATATTATTTGAGCTTTTTAAACTAAAGCAGTCATTCTGGTTGTGCTAATCTGCCTTTCTTTTTGCACCTCCCCACTTCTTGTTTGTGAACCCTAGGTTTTCTCCTGACATCTTCAGCTCCATGAGTATTCTTCCCAGCTTGAAAGTCTGCCTGGACCTCTCTGCTGAATACCTGATACTGAGTGATGTGCAGAGAAAAGTAGGTGGTTCATTTCATTGCTGCCTATGTGGGTAATGCAGACAAAAGGAGAAATGACTTTCTGTGGTCTGGCCTAGGTCTAGGATTTGCATGGTAATTGCCAAAAAGGCAAAGATTTGCCTCAGCTATTTCATTGCAAGATGACAATTGGTAACAATTCAAATGATTAATCCTAAGGAACCTTAGGGATTATGTATTACCATAAAGTGTAAAGCTCTTGTATGGAGACACCTGTGACTGGCACAGTAGGATTGAGTTCCTGATCATTGTTGACTCACACAGGAACATGCTTATTGTGGGACACACACACGTGGGTGTTGTTTCAGATTCCAACGGCCCAGGCTTTATTCCTCATGTTATTTTCATTGTTCCAAATCTGATGTGGGTGCTAGTCCACACGCACGTACACATGGTCTGCTCTAAAAGCCTTTCTGATTCTTCCAGGTCTTGTATGTGATGGAGCTGATGCAGAACCAAGAAGAGGGCAAAGCTTTCTTCAGCTCCATCTCAGAGTTCCTCCTCACCCACCCAGTGCTCAGCTTTGGCATCCAGGCAGTGAGCCGCTGTCGGCTAAGGCACACTGAAGTGCTTCCAGCAGAAGAGGAAAATGACAACTTGAGTATAGGTAGGTGACAAAGAACTTGGCTGCTGTGAGATGATTTCTTTCCTGACTGCTTCTGGCCTTCTTGTGAAAGTCTGGTCTTTTCTCCCAAGAAACAGATACGACAAGAGGGAAACACCCTCAGGTTGTGCCATAGGAGGTTTGGATTGTATACCAGGAAAAATTTCTTCACTGAAGAAGACATTGGGAGGGGTTGGGATGGGTTGCTCAGGGAAATGGAGTCACCATCCCTGAAGGTATTTAAAAGATGTGTAGATCTGCTGAGGGACATGGCTTTATGGTGGTGTTGGCACTTCTAGACTGAACTTGATCTTAAATGTCTTTATTAACCTAAATGATTCTGTGGTTCTCTGATGATTTATTTCTAAGTCTGTATGGAATACCTCCTGTACAGATAAAGAGCTTGTTGCAAGGGACTTCTGGAAGTTTCTGGCCCAGGCTTCAGCTTCCTCCTCTTTTTTTTTCTTTTTTTTGTTCTCTTGGTTGAGACTTATTTGGCAAATTTAATTTCACTGACTTCGAAAAGGGAAGAGTGTAGTATATATTTTTCTCCACTCTGAAGTGGAGAAGCGATGAAGCTGTACCATGCTGCTTCTCTCCTGCTGGTTCATCTGCTCTGATGTTTTTCCTGGTACTTTGCCTTAGGTTTCCATCCAATTCGATGTTTTTACTTTTGTCTCATTTCCAGAAGGTGCTCAGGGAGGTGGGGCTGTGGAATCAGCAGCAGGAGTGCTGATAAAACTCTTCTGTGTGCACACCAAGTGAGTACGTGGGGCAGGTACCACGGGCAGCTGTCTGTTTTCTTCATCTTCCTTAATTGAGCTTGCCAGTTCCTTTTGCATCCAACCAAAACTACTTGGGCCCATAGAAGCTTCTAGCTGTGGTGTGTTGTGTGTGGCCTTTGAAGGAAGTAGCTCTGTATGGTTGCTGTGACAAGGTAGTATTTTTGTTGCCATGAGCACGCAGTGACTTAAGAGTTGTGCTTATGCGTAAGCACTGGGGAAACATCTCTCATACCCTGGTTCCAGAACTGGGTGACACAGCAGAATGAGGATCAGTTGCTGCTGCTTCTGTCACACTAAAGCATAATTCCTAGGGAATCAGCTCCATCAGCTCTCAGTTTCAGACTTCTCTCAGGGATTCATAAGATAATCAGAGATGCCTGTTTCTCTCCAGGGCCCTGCAGGATGTGCAGATTAGATTCCAGCCTCTTCATAGCCCTGACATGAGTGCATCCATGCCTTCTCACAGCTCTCATGAAGAATTTGGTGAGCATTTATGTCAAATTGACCTTTTGGTGTTGCTGAGCCTTTAAAGGTTCATGAGGGGGGGGCAACTTTAGGTGAGCCTTTTTAACAGAGTGGTGTTATTGCCTGAAGGATGCTGGATATGGGCTAGCCATGAAGCAGGCCACTTGATGAGAGCCTGTTGTGACTGGAACATGGGGATATGTTAGGCTAGTAGTGCTAATGCTTTGTGCATGCTTGAGTTCACCTTTCTGGGTGCCAGAAACTTGATGTTTGTCTTCTATCAGGTGGAAGAGATGAAGAGTGGCAGCAGAGCTCTGGGAGTAGCTGTGTGTAGCAGCCTCTTCTCAGCTCATTCACTATTCTGGGATGTGGCTGTTTAAACTGGCCTTGCATTTAGAGAAGAAAATAAAACTGAGTCTCTTACCAAAGCTGATAACATCCATTATTTAGCCCACAAGGAGAAAGGATGGCACAGGATTTGCCTTGCCCTCATCTTTGATCAGGATGTTTCAGGGCTTGCACTTGTTCTTTTGGAATCCAGTCTGGAAGGCTGTGGCCTAAGTTTCTACTTTATGGAACTGAAGCTTTAGCTTTTTAAGGGAAAAATCCTCTAAATCCATTCTCATTTCTCCTTTGGAAGCCTTTCCAGACCACATGGCTGATCTGAACACAGAAGGAATGGGATCTGAAAAGGGCTCAGTGCACGGCTCCCAGCCAGACCTACGGCGTATTGCTGAGCTACCTGTCCCAGCAGACTTCCTCTCCCTTTCAAATGAAGCCAAGCCTAAGCTGATGACTCCAGATGCATTCATGACACCAAGTGCATCTCTTCTTGGGGTAACCAGATTGCAGCATGGATATTGGTAGTCCAAGGGGGTGGATTTGGGTTTTGATATCATTTAGGAATTTTTTTCTAGGCTGTAGTGACTCTCTAGGCTATGACAACTGAATGCAGAACATGCAGGAAGCTCTGTGCTTGTAACCAGACTGAGTAAAGACATGTTAGCACATCAGAAATGCTGAGCTGGCTCAAGTTTGTGTTGTGAGTGTTGAGAAACTGCTGATGTGGCTGTGTTGTGTAGAGATGTTGGTTTGCTAAATAACAGTTTCTAAGTGGGGGGACTGGTTCTGGATGTGTTTGAGGCTGTGATATAATTATTGTGGAAGAAAGTGTTCCATCTCTGCATATCCTGTCTGATGGGATGCTGGGGAAACTCACATATGGAATGATCAAGGAGATAGACAGGACTGGAACATCTTCTGCATAAGATCTGCAAATACTCAATAGAGTAGCTCAGTGGGGGTTTTCCTGAATTTAGCTCAGGAGGCATTAACTTGGGCAAAAAGTTGAGTCTTCTGTGCTTGTGCTGGGGGTCTTGATATCAGGAAAGTTGTGAACCATTCCCTGGGTTTTGGAGATCTCTGTAAAGGGTTGCAGAGTATCTTGGTGAAGAGCCATAAGCAGTGGAGCTCTTATGGAGCAATCAGAGAACATGGAGATCCTCTTCTTGCCTGGTCAGGTGTGCATGGCCAGCAGTGCTGCCTCATATACCTTGGGGTCCTGCTGGACTTTTCTAGAGTCTGTCTGGCCTGGTGCGGATTTGTACTGCCCCTTCTGGCTTGTACCAACAAGCAGAAGTGCAGTTAGTCCTTTACAATTTTTCATCCAAGTGTCGTGTTAGTGTCTTATTCAGATATTCTTGGTTTTTATTACCTGCTTCCATACCTCTGTAATTAATTTGTGCTTGTAACTTTCTCTCTGTGTCCTTTTGGAACGGGAGCAGACCTAAATTAACAAGTAGTTTTGAAAGTTCATCCTCTTAAGTGATCTGCCCTATAATTACAAGGTGTGGCTCAACCTAGTGAGGAGCTGTGGTGCTGGTGTTTTCTCTGCCTCCCAGTGTGAAGTGGGCTGTCAGCAGTTATTTGCCATACTGATGTGGTTCTTGCAGGCAGAGGGGAGAGTGCTTGTGAGCAGTGCTCCATGTGGACATCCTGAGGGAGGGATGACTGGTTGTCACCACAGCTTGAACTGGGTGTGGATGGGCAGCGTGGGGAGATGTGGAGTTTGTACAGAGCTGGCTGCTGAGGGTGTGTGCCACTCCATAAACAACTTGAGGAGCAAGGAATACATGAAACTTCCAGAGGTTTTCATGTTGCTAGAAAGTTGCTGAGTGGAGGAGTTAATTTTGTGTCTGAGGATGGGCAGCCTTCCTAATGCAAAGGTGTCCTAAGGGAGCAGAGAGAAGTGGTTTAGCTCAGTCTCTGTTCTCTACCAGAAACAGTGCCACAGGCAAGAAGCTTGGCCAGATCAGCTTTCCCAGCTGAGTGTGTGCTTAGCTTGGTGTTCTATATAGATGGTTTTTGATATCCAGAAGTAGCAGTAGGGGCCAACATACCCACTTGTGCTCTTCATCATTGGCCAGCTAGCTAGATGAGCAGTAACTCTGCTTGGGTGGTGGAGTGGTGTTCTTTTATCTATCACCAGTGCAGAACCTCAGCCATCTACAGACTCTGGCCTCAGTAGTGGCAGCAGACCTTTTGCAAGAGTACTCTACCTCAGAGAACAAAGTGGGGATCTGGTGCTGAGCCCTGCAGAATGGCACTTGTTTTTGAGAGTGAAAGCAGTGCTCAGTGAAAGCAGTCATGGCTCATGAGGATGTTCTAGAGCTTGCCTTCCACTAGCACCTGAGCACCCTGGCAGCAGTACCCAACCTACTATTGTCAGTCTTATATCATAGAATCATAGAATCATAGAATCATAGAATCATAGAATCATAGAATCGTTTGGGTTGGAAGGGACCTTAAAGATCATCGAGTTCCAACCCCCCTGCCATAGGCAGGGACACCTCCCACTAGACCAGGCTGCCCAGTGCCCTGTCCAGCCTAGTCTTGAACACCTCCAGAGAGGGGGCATCCACAACCTCTCTGGGCAACCTGTTCCAGCGTTTCACCACCCCCACTGTAAAGAAAT
>VZTY01017975.1:0-22970 GCA_013400935.1 Turnix velox | reverse complement strand
CATTCTGGTCCCACTTAATTAGGGTTTATCATACNGTGGAACAGATAATATCCCTCTTACTCTTTCAGGGTCAATTTTCTTTTCTCCTTTCCTTAAATAGTGCCCAAAATACTTAACTTCTTCTTCCACAAACTGAAGCTTTGACTTGGATACTTTGAGTCCTTTTGCACTCAAAAAATTTAATAATTTAATACTTTCAGCTCGGACCTTATTCTCTTCCTCTCCTGCAAACAACAAATCATCTACATATTGAATGAGAGACACCCCTTCATCTGTCTGATATTCCTGTAAAATCTGCTCAAGAGCTTGCCCAAACAAATTTGGGGATTCTGTGAATCCCTGCAGAAGCACTGTCCACCTTAGTTGCTGTCTCCGATGAGTCACCGGATCTTCTTATCCTCTGCCTTCTTATCTCCAGTTCATCATAATGTATAAACAATCACACCACTAAAACATGATGTTGTCATAAAACTTTGTCTAAATCACATAAAAAGCAATAGAAAAATTAATTTGTCTCAGTGAACTTTGTGTCAGACTCTTTGTAATGTAAAAATAAGCAATTTTAGTCTTCCTACGATGTTTTATTCAGGACATCTTTACAGTTTATTCCACGTTAAAAAACTATACCCACAATGTGAGAAAATATCTCAAAGTTCAACTGGGGCCATTCATTAACATTTTTTTCAATAACTCACTGCCTATATGAATTGGTAAAGGTTTTGTTTTGCTCCACGTGGTTTTGAGAGATTCAGGGTAGATATGAAAAACTGTATAGTACATTTAAAGTGTGCCTTTTTCTCACTCTTCATTAAAAATATAGTACAGAGAAAAGCAGAAGAGGATGTATGTAAAACACAGACTGGCTGACGTGTAGTGATGTATTTACAACCAAAATTAGAACAACCCCTTATTAAAAATTCTGGGCTACCGTGGAATGATACAACCATATTATCCAAAGTCAGTATTGAAAATTAAAGCTGTCTTGGTTCTTCTTGTTTGTGCTTAATGGCTATACCACATAAGAGTCTCTGACTGCTGTGTCAATGAATTTATTGTCTTCATAGAGAGCTCCAGAGATTCAGGCTGCCCATTATTTGCTTCATTGACTGAAAACTATCTGAAGCCAAAACACACATGAAAATTTAACTTTCTAAATGTTAGCACCACTTTCTATAAAAGACGGAGCAGACCTGTACTTTGAACATCTAGAGTTTGAGATCCTGTCTTATAGGGTTCAGTTCTACAGTTTCTAAATCGTCACTAGCTCCTCATAAAAGTGAATGTTTTCAGAAACTCTGATTGCATATGGCAAGATTTATTATTATCAGAGGAAAAATTACAAAGCAAGGTTTGAAATTTAGAATCTTAGATTGCTCTAAGGTTGCAAAAATAAACAAATAATAGTCCAGCCACCACTCTATTGGGGATGTATTTCTCCCTTATTTCTTGCAGCCCAAACTACATTTAGAAATAAATAATGAAAAGAAAACATTCTGTCTATATAGACCTAAGGGTATTCCTGTGCCATAGAAATCATCATGCCATGGGACCCCATGGGCAAATGTGGCATAAGCTAGCTTCAAAAACAACTTGTACAGTCCCTTCAATTCAAGATTGTGCTGAAGCTTGTGAGCACTGTTCTGTGTGTGCTATGTTGGCAGTACATCAGGCACTGAGCTGGCAGTTGGAGCACTGTGCTCTGTTCTGATGTCCTTCATATACCAAACCAAAAGGCATCCAACTACTTCAAAGTATGATGATACAGCACCTGTTCTGCCTTAATCTTAAAGAATTTCTTTCTTGTATCTAGCCTGAATCTCCCCTCTTCCAGTTTGCATCCATTACTCTTAGAGAAGATAAAAATAAAACACAAAGCAATTTAGAAGAAAGGGAAACAGAATTCCTTTATTTAAAAACCTGTCTTGGAAGAAGAGACTGGCAGCTAATGTTTGTAGTAGATTCACAGAAAATATATTTTGCAAAAATCTTTAGATTCATGGAAGACTTCTTGTGCAAAAAACTTAGCTGCATTTGCAAGCTAACTGTGTGAGGTGCAGTGTTGGCATTTTCCTGGATTCCTTAGTATACACATTACTCTTCTAAATTCCCTATTAGTAATAGCCAAAAAAACCCTTTAGTGATGGAATCTTGGAAACAGATCAAGCCCAAAATTAGAAACACAAGTTTCTGCTTTGTTTATTGCATGTTCTGGATTTTTGCATGCTTAAAATACAGACCACAAAAAAAATTTACATTGCATAAACGTAAGCATTAAGCATCATTGCAGAGCACATACTGGTACACTGGAAGAAGTGAGATGACTTCAGCATCCTGGAAAAAGGCATAAGGTTTAACCTTTCCTCCAGTTATAATCAATGCACCACTTCACCAGCTTTGCATCTCTTTGATGATATTTAATTTTCATCCTCAAATATATAGCTACCAGAAAACAGGATACACCTGAGCACATTGGTTTTTATTGTTCAGTTCCTAGGAAGTCAATCACTTAAAAATTGGTGTACCAGAGATCAAAGAAGAACATACAGAAGGAACAAGATCTCAGAAAGCCTCTTGAGGCAACTGAAAGGTCAACATATAATTTTGGAACTACAAGAGCCTCTTCTGGTTTCCTCTTACTTTTCTGCAAGAAATAGCCTGTTTATAGAATAACTGCTTCTCACTGTTCTTTATTTATTCCAAAAGGTCTCTTCCCCAGCTAAAACATGCTACAACAGTTCATTCAGGTCTTTTACAACAGTACCAATTTTGATGTCTGTAGTAGTACATAACCTCACAATGCTCCTCTGTTAGGGGTATAAACATTTGTTATATTCTGGAGAAAGCTTGTGTCTCTCATTACCAAAGTCCTTTCCAGTTCAGTAAGCAAAACCACTAATTTCCACATTTATAGGGGAGTTAAACCTGATAATGCATCAGTTAAGTTGCAACAATAGGCTTATACAGCATTAGACCATTAGACTCTTTCAGTTTATCATCTTTCTTTCCCTCCTGAATTAGTAGAAAAGACTCAGGCTTTACAGATGATTTTATTTATTCAGCAATACAATAGGTCATGCAGCTTTTTCACACAAGAGAAGCCTGTTTCTAGTCCAATTAGTGATTAACACAGCATTTGAAAAGAAGAGGAAGAGCCTTATACTCACTTTCCAAATTTGCAGTTGTGCCCATGAGATGCAGATATCCCCTGTGGTAATTAGTTTACAGCCTGAAGCAAGAAACATGATTACCTCTACGTAATTAATTTAACTGAAGATAAAAATGTAATGAATGTCCTGAATGTTAAATGTTATCCAGCTTTTTTTTTTTTAAAAAAAAAGCAATGTAATAAGCCAGCAACCTCCCCAGGCTGAATGTATTGTACATAGCATAGAATCATGTAACCATAAAATCATTTACATTGGAAAAGACTCTTAAGTTCACCATTAACTAAGCACTGTCAAATCCACTTAACTATGTCAGTAAGTGTTGCTTCCATCGGTCTTTCAAATACCTTTGAGGATGGTGACTCACTTCGCTGAGAAGCCTGTTCCAATATTTCCTAGGATCAAATCTGAACCTTCCTCTTGTCTCTTTTGTTAGGAGAAGAGACTGACTCTCATCTCACAACAACCTCCTTTTGGGCAGTTCCACGATTTGGTGATTTGTTGTCATTTTTCTTTTGTTGAGTCCAGTTTGAGACAACTTCAAAACTGATCTAGTGAATTGAGTTAGAAAAATTAAACAATAAGAGATAAAATTTGTCTGCATCATCAAGTACCTCAGTAGCCTGAGCAAGCAAATTAGTATAATCATTATGACTTGAGTAATACGCATTCACTGAGGGGAAGGCTTAATTTTAATACATCAAATCAGAAGGCAAGATAACTGCAAGTCATTTAATGGAAGCAATTTTGCACATGTAACTGCTATGTTGCTTCTGAGGTCACATGTTATACTGGTCAAAAAGAGTTTGTCAATATATTTACCAGACTTGGGTATTGACCAACTGCAGGAGTCTCTCTTATTCTGCTGAAAATATATGACATTGATATAAGAGGGTCATATGATAGAGACATAAGCTACTGTACAGCCATTCTAACCCGGGGGGAAATCTTGGTTAATTGTCACTAGAAGATTAGATATCTAGTTACCAAAGATTTGAAAATTATTTTTCCCTTCTTGTTCTAAATTTTTCATTAATAACAGAAATTTTTCATTAGTGATAACTTTGTTAAATATATTATTTCCACAGGACATAAAGTAGCCCAACATTCCAAGTATTTGTAAAAATACAATCCAATTAGGATTCCTCTACAATCATATGCTAAACAGTTGAATTTTGAAGCTTTCTTTCTGGAAGGAACAGTATACTAACTGTATACCAAACTGTACACTAACTGTATAACTGTATAATACTTGGTTTGTATTTTAGTTTTGATTTTAGTTTCCAAAGAAATAGAATAACCTTGTAACCAGGAAAGTTGCCTACTTTAGGTTAGCAAGGCTTCTTCCATTCATCAAAGTTTTGTTTAATTCATCAGCCATGCTATTGCATACAAACCTAACTGATGTCATTAAAAACATCCATTCCTAAAAAAGATCTCGTCGTCTCCAGGGACAGGGACTGACTATTTAAACCTTTGAAAATAAATAATTTGTTAATTTTTTGTTGTAAACTAATGGAAAAATTCCACTAACTCAGCACTTTTCAGACAACATCCTTCCTGAAATATCATAAAAAGTTGAAGTACGCTCTTGTAATACAAATGGAAGATTATTTTACCCTAATATTGATGACAGTTTACTTCAATGAACCACAGTGTAGCATGGAATTAATTATTTTTTCACACAAATAACTCAAGTAAATACTCATAGATCTAGGATGTACAATGTTGAATTTTAGTCTGCCTATAGCTTTCCAGCATTTAATAGTTCTTGCTTTGCCAGTCCAAAGTGATTTCCAAAAAATATGGAGTTGTACTGATATGGTTAACTGCTTATCCTGGGCAAATTAAATTAAGCCTCTGGCATATGACGAATAGTTTGTTTCACCTAATTGAGCATCTAATGGGTGCAGATGAATTTAAACTACTAATGGAAATTTTGTTTTTCAAAGCTTTTCTGACTAAAATACATTTAAAAGAAGAAAGAAACACATTGCATCAATATATGCAGAAGCTTTTGAAAGAAAGCTTAAAATAAGACTCTGATCCCTCCAGAAGGTTGCTCCTCAAAATGTTTGATAACTGCAGTTATTACTGAAATAACGTCTTAAAGTAATGCAACGATTGGTGTAAGAAGGGGCTGACCTCCATGATCAATATGATCTGCCAGAATCCGTTTATTGAGAGCATGAGACAAGCTTATATACAGTGATGGCTAGTTATCAATGCTACTAACATACTGATTGGTTACAAGTTACATTCTTGCATTAATTTTAGACCCTCCTCTTAGAGTTCTTCTGCCAACACACACAGCTGTAAACAAGTCCTTGTTATCTGTTGACTCCCTCAACTTTCCCAGACAGTAGAGGACTCTTTCCCAAAACAGTGGAAGAAACAAGCAAGCTCCAAGGTCTTCAGGTGTCTTGGTAAGATTTGCCTCAGGCTCTGAGCTGAGCAGTTGTTAACCCTTTATGGCCTGTGCCCATACTGCAACACCGTCTCACTTTTCGATTCATGCAATTGGCTGTTATCTCCCTAGACTTTTCTGTGCAGTATTACATACCTTGTCTAAAATGACATGCTCTTCAGAAGCTTACTATTACTCTGATCAAACTAGCATGTCAGCTTTCTCCTTCTAGAATATGCACCTGGAAAACAGATATAACCTGTTTACCATCAAAATATCAAGCAACCAGAGAAAGGGATAGACAAAATTTTGGACTGTTTTGAGATTACTGAAAGCTTTATGCCTTTCACCTTGCTCCATTTGATAGTACATTCCTCTTCATCTTAACAATATTGCAAAAGCCTGAGAAGAGTACTTAATTCTTTTTTTACTCATTATTTATACATCAATAAAGCTCCGGACTTTATCTGTTGGGTTAGGATAAAAAAAAGAAATTCTTGTACTCTACAAGTTAAAAAAAAATCATCCTGGAAATCTTCTCATTTTGAGGAAACCCACAAGCTTTTAGACAAAGAATTTTAAATAAAGAGATTGTGTCCTAAGGAAGTTCACAGCCAGTTTTTCATTCCACAAAGCTTTGTCACAGTCCCATTACTGAGAGCTCATGGGGCTTCCTACATTTGTTTCCCTCAATTCCACATTTTTTTAAAAAATAAATCCCTTGTATAGCAAAGCCCTGATTTGACCATGTCCTTTTGCAACCTGCACTAGATTTTTTCCTACAAAACATATTGATCTGCTTTTCCATTCCTTTTAAATAACTATATGTTTTGATCCTACCTACATCCAGACCCAAATCCTCTTTTGTTTGTTCAGGCTTTTCTTACCATTTCCTTTGTCTTGAACTAGGCACTTTTATTTAATGCATTTATGCAACTATCCATTTATATCTTATGCCTACACTGAATTTGAAGATGTGAATGAAGCACATGGAAGCATGCCTGTGCTAGCCTTCATCAACAGTTGCCTTCAGAGCAAACTTGGTACAAGTCTGAGTGACCGTCTCAAGATGTGAATCTCTTTGCCCAAAAATCCATGACTAACTTTCATGGATATGTATCCCGAAAAGTGTCAGTCACTTTTATTCTGGCTGCATAGATCCAGGTAAAGTATTTTTATCCTAGAGAAATGTATGCCTTTCTCAATGTGGTGACTGTGTTTCTCACATAGAGAAGGATTTCTCTTTCTGTCCAGCTTCCATGTGTTTAAGAATTCACTAAGATTTCCTCTGGCTCCTACAGACATTTCTGAAAGAACCCTATGTCATTTCCTGATAAAGTAGGCTTTTCTCTGATCTAAGAAGAAATCAGATATAACACAGTATCCACCAATTCCCTGCATTTCTGTTCAGAAGCATTTGTTAGCTGAAGCAAGAGCAAGACATAAGAAAGTACTTACCACCTCTGGATTGACAGACTAGCACTTTGATGTGTATAATGCTTTCTTTGTTGTCTCTCCAAGAGCAGTGCCTTAGACAGTGATAATTCAAGATCATGACTTTGTTTTACTTTCATTAAACAAGGTAGCTGCTACATTATTTGGACCTTTCTCTTCTATGTTACTCTTAAATCCCAGAAGAGCTGCAGCTACATCCAAGTACTTGTACCCCTTCTGATGTTTCTATGGAAGTTTTTGCAGTAATGACATACCTATGGCTGGGAATAATTTTCAGAGGTGAAAATAGACTCCAAACCTCTGGGAACCACTTAATGTTTTTGCTTTCACTGATTTTAAGAATCCTTGTCAGCTTGTATAGATGGGAGAAAAAAATTCTCTCTGTTTCCCTCAGGGGAAGGAATAGAGAAGGGTAAAAGCCCCAGTCTCTGTGTACCTTGCTGGTAATAGTAATTTGAGATTTTGATCCGTTTTCAGTTATGTTTGCCTCCCATAAAGATTTTGAAAGTTTTGTATTCAGAGAGTTTCTCTGCAATTTTGATGTTTCATTACTTGCCTCACACAGAGACCAATGGTCTTCAGTTTTAAGAAGCAATTTTCACACTGCTGAAAAGAGGAATATGCTAATACTTCCTTTGGAGTCACCTGTAGACAACAGAAAGAATCCTTCCTGATGTTGTTCCTGTCCACTGTTGCTTCCTCAATTAATTCCTTCATCTTCTTATATTTTGTGATAAAATTTTCATTTGATTTCCACAGGACATCAGCCCAGAATAATATTCTCAGATTACTCTGTGGAGAAGCTAGATTAAACAAACTTCTTATGAAGCATATTGTTCCATGCCATGGGATCTGGAGTACTGATGATGGAAGCAAATATACTATGTTACTCCTGGGCTTTCTTCTTTAGAGGATTATTTTTGTCTCATGTATTTTATAGAATTACCGAACATCCATGCCTATTTTCATTGTTAACACTAATAGTAGCTCTTCTGGCGCCACAACCTTCTGTACACCAACATTCAGGCTGTAATAGTCTGTTTCCTTTCAGGCTTTAATAAAGAATTTGACATTACTGACACTTCGCTAATTTTGTGCATATTATTTGCTTACTCTCTGTTGTAAAATGATGTAACTATGTTTCTTGCAACATTTACATGAGTGGTGAATATTTTCTTGGCTCTGAGCAACTGAGCAATTGTTAGAGGTTACCCAGCCTGAGGCTGTCATTCTAAATTAGGGCTTTTTGTGTGAGATATTTCAGATCTATGGGGTTTGTTTGCTTTTGCTTGTTTGGTTGAGGTTTTTTTTTAATCCTTCTTAATGCTTCTAATGGTGCCCACACTTTGCAAAATTCATTCTAGTCTGGACATTTTCTAATGACTACTGAGTTGATTAGTTAAAGGTTTTTGGCTCTCTTTCACTCTTTTTCTTTGCCTCCTGTTCTTTTTTTCCATATGTGGTCAAGGTGTAGCCCTTTTCCTAGAGTACATTCAATTCTTAAATAAAGCCAGTGTAACATTCTCCAGTTTATTTCTTTTTTCATGCAACACCTGCAAAGATTTTACTTAATGTGAAATGCAAAAAATACTCTCCAACCATTTCATAGGTTTAAGCTATTTTTAGGCATGTGTCAGAATTCTGTAGAAATATGACAAGGTTCTCTCTGACTGTTGATTCTTGCAGATATAGAGTGTAACACTGGTAAAATTTCTCCATCTTTTGGTCATTGAATACTGCAGCCTTTCATTGAGGCAATTTTCTTAGCACCTGTTTAGTTCTTTACCCTGAGGTACTCAGCTGTCCCGTGTTTCCAGCATTTTGTTCTCTGTTGGCTAAGCTTCATGTCTGAAGCCAAGATGAAAAATTACACACTCAGACTGCCCCCGATTGCAGTCAGTTTCCTTGCTGTGGTAGAAACTCCATACCATGAAATGGGTAGTGAAGGACAAGCTACTGTCTTCAGGCTATGATTTCCACCAATGTTACACCCATCTCACTACAGTACCCTGAAAGTTTCATAACTTTCCCAGCAGCATAGAAGTATCTCAGCTGGGATGTCTGTCTTCAGGAAAGATGTGGAGGGACTGGTTATCTGAATATGTAGTGATAGGACAAGGGGCAGTGGTTTAAACTAGAGCAGGGCAGGTTAAGGTTAGAAGTCAGAAATAAATCCTTCACAATGAGGGTGGTGAGACACCAGAACAGGTCACTGAGTGGTGAAGGCCCATCCCTGGAGGCATTCAAGGATAAGCTTGATATAGCTCCAAGCAACTTGGTCTAGTACAGGATATCCCTGCAGCGGATTGGACTAGATGGCCTTTGAATGTCCCTTCCAACACTATGATTCTATGATTCCTGTTTGTCTCTGGTACTATGATAGGTAGGACTAACTCAATGAAATCCTGAGAGGAATAGAGATGATAAATTGGAAAAATATTGTTCAACTCCTTCTATAAAATTGGAAGGGAAGTCAAGATGGTGTTAGCCTTTGAAGGCTGTTGCCCCAAAATCTTCTTTAGTGTCATACTGTCCCCGAGCGATTTCTACTTGTCACTAAGAAGCCAGTGAAGACCCAGAGGAATCTTGGCTTCTTCCAGATTCCTCAGAGTACCTACAGCAGTATCATCTTTTTTCTTTGCAAATGAGTGAGTGGATACTTAAGAGGAATGGCTGAACTACTCATAAAAGTGGAAGTGTCAAAAGTGAGGCATTAGACTCACTTGATGCTTTGCTCACTGACTCATTGCACTGGTACTCCTTCTCCTCTATCCGCTCTTGCTATCTTTTTAAACAGCTGACATTTGTTCTCTAGAATAAGTCATTGCATTCACATATTAATAGAGATATTGGAAGATTCTCTCCCTTTAAAAGCTAAGGGACTGGTCCCCCCCTTTTAGAAAGCTGCAGGTGTAATGGCTGTTTTTAAATAAAAAGCTACCTGCAAGCACATAGGTTTATAAACTGCAGAATTAATGACTTCATGGATCACCTAGAGAAAGAGTGAAGATGCAAAAATTGGTGTTCATTGAGGACTTGGTGGAGATGTTTAAGGCCAGGCTGGATGAGGCATTGAGCAGCCGGGTCTAGTGGGAGGTGTCCCTGCCCATGGCAGGGGGTTGGAACTAGATGATCTTTAAGGTGCCTTCCAACCCAAACTATTCCATGATTCTGTGACTACCTGGTTACTTTGACAGTTTCAAATGTGATGCCCAGATGTGTGAAAGTTGAGTCCAAACTCTGCAGTTGCGGCTGAGTTACTTAAATCAGTGGAAACTTATCCCACAGGTGACCAAGTTAACCTGCAGCTATTCCAGCTGCTGGTACTTCTCTGCTGCCTTTGGCACTTGGGTAAATGAATTTACCAGCTGGTGTGCAGTGAAACCAAGAAAACGGCCATAATTGGTTGGTATTTTAAAACTCAAGTTTGAAGCAAGCTGCTCTTCATAAAAGAAGTCTTGGGGGGGACCAGAGAATAGATTCTCAGTACCTGAAGGGGTCTACAGAAAGGCTGGGGTAGGACTTTTGAGTAGGGTCCAGGGTGACATGATTGAGAGTAATGGATGCAAATTGGAAGAGGGGAGATTTAGGCTGGAGAGAAGAAAGAAGTTCTTTCCTGTGAGGGTGGTGAGACACTGTAAGAGGTTGCCCAGAGAGGTTGTGGATGCCCCCTCAATCCCTGGAGGTGGTAAAGGCCAGGCTGGATGAGGCACTGAGCAACGTGGTGTAGTGGGAGGTGTCCCTGCCCATGGCAGGGGGGTTGGAACTAGATGATCTTGAAGGTGCCTTCCAACCCATACCATTCTATCATTCTATGCTGAGCACTGGAACTGACCTTTTCAGAGAGCTGTAAGAGATCCTTCTGTATCTCTTTCCTTGGTAACAGCTAATTTAAAGCCTGTTATTTTATATACATATAACTTGTTTTATGCACTTAGCATTCTGAATTTCATCTCCCAGTCCAGTTGCCCTGTCTCTGGCATATTCCTAAACCCAAATAATAGGAGTGGTGCCAAAAGAATACAAAAGCCTAAGGGCTATAGAAAAAGCTTCCATCAATACATATGTCCGAAATGATAGATATGCTTCTGATTAAAGGTATTTATTTACCAATAGAGAAGACGAGTTTAAGAGAAGATGAGGAAGTGTTATAGAAAATACAAGAATTATTTCACAGAAAGAACACTAATTTCAAAGATATCCAAAGACTATGAAAATATTAGCAGAAATATGATTTTTGTTTAGTACCTTTGTGAAGGTACTAAAGCAGAAAACATTCAAGTAAAAAAGATTTGATACCTAAGAAATATCAGCAAATCATTAAAATTAAGGAAGGCTGTTTTCCACTATACTTCACAGTATGTGCTTCTTCTTATTTTTCTTTTATTCAATCCAACGGTATCAGGAATGAAAAGTGATGTGAGAAGACATTTTTCTGCCTTTAACAGATCACACATATCCATCTCATCACATTCATTCCACTAAGGATGCATGAAGAGATCTGGAAGGTACAAAATAAAATTCATAGTTAAAAAAACCCCTTTATGGGTAGAAATTTAAGATAATTTGGAGAACTTTTAATATCACAAATCAACTTGAAAAGAAAGCTAAAAACCTCCAAATAAATCAGAAACAGAAGAGATCAACCTAACAAAACCTTTCATTTGTATCCACATGTCGGGGTCGGGATCGATACCTGTCGGGGCTCTTGTGCCTTAGTCGGTGTGATCGGCGGAGGAAGAATGCGTGCACGCTCAATATGAGTGATAAGCAGACTTCGACTTTATTTAGCTCAGCAGGTACATTTATAGAGTATCTTATGAATAACACACTTGTCTTAGTCCCTACTGCAGTACAGTCCCTCATTGTTCTAACTACAGTATCTTGTTAGTTATAACTTTGTATACTACATGTTAACTTTGTATCATCCTAATGCTGCTCTCAGCGCCTTCCCATGGGACCCAGTGCTGCTGTCAGCACTCGGCCTTGCTGTACCCGAGTTCACCATCGGTCAGTATCTTTCCTCACATGCTGAATCTTTCAGTATAGCAGTAGTGTGGCCAAGGCTTTGGAGCTATCCCAGGCCTCAACTACTAGCACTGGCTTTCAGCACACAGAGGATGCCAGGAATGGCCATGTCCTCTCCCCTTAAGCCAATCCCCAACATCCACAGACATAATTATGTCATTATAGCAACTAATCTTTTATTGTCTTTTTGTTTATCATGTGATGAAAATATTAACATTACCTAGTCAGCCTTTGGGAAAAGTAATTAATGCTTTACCCATTTAATAAGGATTTGCCCTTAGCTTCTTTTAAAATCTTTTTCTAAGACTCATTACTAACCTAATATATTTTTTTTTCTTGGTTATTGATTAATCAAAGACAAGTGCTATATTTATGATTAAAAAAATGAACTCAGAAATAACCAGTCATTAATCTAACAGAAACAGAATTACTGTCTGATAATTTGTGAATATGATTAATTTGGTAATGAAGTATTTAATTTTTTAACATATAGGTTAAGCCTAATGGCAAGTAGGACAGAGACGTATCAGAAAGGCTACTGCAAATCTTTTGTTTGTTTGTTTTTGTCTGTTTGTTTTTTAAAGAGGAGGTTATCTGCTGTGGAAGTTTTTATAATAGCATAGACAAATGCACAGACACAGACCGCTGGAATATCTGAAGATGATAAGCTTTCTGGGATATAGGAGGATAGATGCGTGTATAACTTTCTTTTAAACTTCTATACTTTTTATAATCAGTAAAATTTACCATGAATGGTATTGCTGTGCATTTATATACATTGATGCTATGGTTACAAGAGGGCTAACTTTGTTAAGCAGAGTCTTTTAATCTCTTATCCATCCTGGAGCAATCAAAGTCTCCTTCTCTCATTGTCAATTTATAGAGTAATACAAATGGACAGATCTCTTCCAGTCACACCATTTCATTTTAAGAATCTGGAAACAGGAAAGATAGGTTATAAGTGCACATACGGGAAACAGAATAGTTATTTTAAAATAAGCATATCTTTTATGAATTTGGGTGTTTTTTTCTTTGCTTGGTTTTTAATTTGCTTGATCATCTCTTTATGTATTCCCACTACGGAAGATTCTCAGGCTTCCCCAAAAGAATCACTTGCAGAGTTTTTGTGGCAAATAATAGGCATTTGTTCATGCTATTTAGCATCTCTTCCAAAGGTGGATCTTACTGTTGATCTTATCTGTAAGATCAAATATGAAACAGAAAACAAAAAAGAGGTAAGGAAATGGCATTTAAGAAATAGTAAGATCTGAATATAGCAAAGAAGTTTTAATACCGATGACAGACTGTTGAACAGCAGTTACAGAGAACTGAATGTTTTTACAGTGCAAGGAAAGACCTTGTGTAATTTACACATACTCTGTAGAATAAAGCAGACCAGCCATCTAGAAAGCTGATAGCATGCTGATATGTTTCAGCTTGCTTCTGGGTGTTAATTATGCCAACAGTTATAACAGTGAAGGATCAAATGTGTTCAATAGTAACATCAGTAACCCCCACTTGAAGGGGTCATTCACTTTTTAGTGAAATGGAGAATTAATTTTTTCCCCATAACTGAAGATTATTAAATCTGAACAGACTAAATTATGAGCTGTGGGAATTTCTGCGTGGAACCTCTTTGGTATGACAAACTAATCATATTCTATCAACTCTATCTATAGCGAAAAACCTAAATCACAAGTAAAATTGAATCAAATTCTGAATAAAATAAGAATTATCCATTATATATCTTAATATCTCATTATCAGTTTCTGTCACCATCTCAGATGCAGGCATTCAGACACCTATAACACAAATATTTTTACTTCATTAGTTGGCTAAATTGCAGTTTTCTGGAAATATGTAGCTTCCTAAATAGAATGGCTTGTTTGCAATCACAAAGTACTTGCTAAAATTACGGTAATAGCCCAGGAATTGTTGGGCTGCTGAAGAGCAAAGTCTCATCGTAAGTGACATGGAAGTACCATATATGCATACATTTTCATTTTAGATTACATTGATTTTCTAACGTACTTACTATGCTGGTAAATCACTTTCCTGCTGGTCAGGGCAAACTGTCACACAAAAGAGCTTCCAATAAAATCTGTTTTGAAGAAAAATTTTCCCGAAGTGCATACAGCATGCTGTCATATTTCATAATTTTCAACTGCCACCAGAGAAAGTAAAATGAGGGAATCCAGGTACTGCCATAAATTAAAAATTTTATTTATTTTGCATCTTTGATACCTGGAAAATATTAATGAGATGAGTAACTTCTTTGAATATTCATCTAGGTGTTGGAAAATTTGCAAATTCAGGTCTCTGGCTTATCAGTTTGAGCCAAAATGCCTTCCACAATTGTACTACACATGCATATTTGTCAAATATTATCCCCCTTCTCCAGCAACACAATCCTTTGTATTCTCAGCTAAGGAACAGATGTGGTTTGTTGCCTACAACAGGCAATATTTTGAATTCCACTGACAAAGTGATTAACATCCACTGTCATCAGATTAATATTAATAGATACTATTTACAAAGACAATAAGAAAAAATACCAAGATTTCCAATACGTGTCAATACATTTCTAGTTATGAAAATTCATAAGCTATTCTGCTTTTAAAATATGTGATACTCTAATAATAAGGCTAATTTCAGTATCTGAGGGCACTCATGCTTTCGAAGTTCTGTAGAGTACCAGACAGATTGACAGAGCTGGAAGAGCTCTGCATATTGAAGTAAGAGCAGCATTTTATGACATGCATAGAAACAAACTTTCTTAAAATTCTCAGTCTAATATCCTTTTTCTTTACAACAGTGGCTGACAGGAAATTAAACTCTTGACTCTAAGTGTGGCATTCCTGGTGTCTTGTTTGTCTTACTGTAAGTTAATATACAAATAAGAATGTTCATGAGACATATACTGCTGATGGTATTTTAAATGGATTATTTGTAAACTCTTAAGATACAATCTGGATCTAATATGTAACAAAATTATTTGCCAGAAAGATACTCCTTTTTTTCCTAGAAAAAATTATGAGAATGAAAATTGTCAGAATTAAATCTGTGATGAGGCTAAACTGAACTGTTGGATTTGCAGGTTTTTTCCCCTATAATTTCTAAACTTCAGAATGGCTTGTCCTCATCTGAATCCGTAACAAGTCCAGCCAGCATACTTCTGTATTTCAAAATCAGTTCAGTTAGTCAATCTTCAGATAGAGAATCCTAGAAGCACAAAGGATTGGTTGAAATATTGGAAAAATTGAAGTTTATACTTGTTACTGATATGAAGAGCAAGATTATAGACCACTCTGGGAAGTGACCAAAGGCTTCTCACAGAAAGCACTCAGTAGACGCCCTTCAAGGTAAGAAAAAGCAGACATGCTCTCACTAGACCACTTCCATAGCAACCAAACCCAGAGTGCAAACTCCAGCAGAGCTGCCAAAATTCAGCACACAAGTGGTTTTAAATTGCATGCAGCTAAGTCAGCAATGGAGGGTGATGTCATCTCGAAAGAATGGGATCTGTGAGAGGCAAAGAATGTGGTCTAAAATGAGAAGAAGCCAAGAACACTATGCTAAAGAGCAATCCTGTCAACATCCGATTTCTCCAAGGTGCAGCATGTTCTCATTTCACTGAGTTCACTTTGGAAATTAAAATTCAACTAGCTATCCCAAAGATCACTTTTCTGACACAGCAAATGACAGCAGTGTTTGCAACACGCTGAACAGATTTGCAAAATTCCTCCATCTTTCTTAGAACCAGAACCAACTTGTTTTAATGGCCTGGTCAGGCTGGACAAGGCACTGAGCAGCCTGGTCTGGTGGGAGGCTTTGCTGTCTATGGCAGGGGGGTTGGAACTTGATGGTCTTTAAGGTCCCTTCCAACCCGAGCTATTCTATGATTCTATGATTTTATGATCACAATGCGTAAGACCTTTCTGGTTTCATTATTGAAAACTACACTTTTTGCTACATCTCTACAGCCAGGAATTCAGATACAGCTAGATGTTTCTATTTTCTTATTGCATGTGAACAGAAGCCTTCATACTATGCATTGTCTCTATGGATTCAACCAATCATATCCCATCATGATAACTGTAGGAACTAATTATTGTTTTTAAACTCTCAGACACTAGGATGTTTTGTGCATAAATTAGATGAGACTTTTTTTATTTAAGTGATTTACCTTGTTCAGCTTTCTGAAGCAAGCTTTTCCAAGTGATGATAATAAGTAGGAAAACCAGGCACAAAACTACTGGTGAAACAACTGGTGAAGACCAAGAAATGTGTTTGTTGGCCCTCGTTTGAAAGAATTACTGCTATTTGCTGCTGACAGGACTGTAAGTCTCACATGGACTGAATGGTACTATGGCAAAGACTCAGATTTTTGCGGGTGAAATATTAAGTTCCATGCTAAGAGGTAGGGGACACTGAAGTCACTTTCTGTCCTAAACTCACCATCATGTTTTCCTACAGTAGAGTAGCTCCAGAATGGCTGGAGATATATTTTTTCAGATGAGGTGACCTTAACTGATTGATTGTTCAGCTGAATACAAGTTTAAGTAGTGGAAAATCAAGGAATTGAGCTGGAATAGCAGAGTTCTCTCTTATCAGCACTGGGACACTGATTTTAGTAGGACTCCAGAAATGTAAATGACACTGTATTTTTTAGCTCACTGACTTCAGAAACAGACTTCATCCCATCCTAAATTACAGTGAAAACCAAAATGTTCACGTCCTCCAGTTCATTGTATTACTCTTCACATAAAAGCAGGGTTGCATAGTCAGACAAGCCTGGCCATACAGGCATACACTTCCCAGAGTCTGCTTGGCACAGCTACTTTGGCCTCACATAGCGTGACAAGGCTGGAAATGCTTCATCTCTGCTGTCGCTGTTGGCCATGCCTACTTCTACACCTGTGTGTCACCTGGGAAACATGATGTGTGAGCAAATGTAGTGGAATTCTTTCCGGGAGAAAGAAACTCCACAAAGAGTAACAAGAATGACAAGCAGACAAATAAGAGTGCTGCCTGCAGGATTTTGTGTTCTTTGATTTAGAGGGTTGATTTACAAGGTGCCAGTCCAGGACCATGTTACAGCAAGACCTAGACAGGCTGGAGATTTGGGTGGAGAGAAACCTCACAAAGTTCAGCAAAGACAATTGTAGAGTGCTGCACCTAAGGAGAACTAGTACAGTTTAGGGGAGCTGTTGGAGGGCAGCTCCATGGAAATTGGCCTGGGAGTCCTCATGAGCAGCAGGACAACCCCAAGCTAGCAATATGCCCTTGAGGTTAAGAAGTCCAAAGGCATACTAAAGTACATCAAGAAAAATGTGGCAAGCAGATTGAGTAAGGTCATCCTCCCCCTTACTCTGCTCTGGTGAGACTGTTTCTGGAGTACTGTGTTCAGTTCTGGGCTGCAAAAAATGTATCTTGTTGGCTTTAAGTTTTATGTCCAGTTTTACCCTTGCTTCAATTTTTTTCTTTTTTTTAGGTATTCTTTTGGCTCAAAGTCTGCTGTGTCTAATCTGTTTCATCTCTTGGTGTATGACAGTATTCCAAAAGATAAATCTAAACCCTGAAAGATTAATCTCAGTGTAAACATGAGAAAGGGCAGTGCAGCAAACACTTCAGTGAACCTAAAAGCAAATATCACTGAGTCACTCTGCAGTAGACCAATTTACTCTCTTCAAAGCAGAGAATCTAGAAAGAAATTGGCCACCTGTAGCTGAAGTTTGCTTTTGCCCACTAATCCATGTGGCTGTTGCTGTGGGGTATCCACTTGCATAGAACTACTAAATGCTTTCAATATTTCTACTTTATGACAAAATTTACCACATATATGTCAAAACTCACCCTTTGCCTAATATGTTAGTCCCTTACAGCATAAAGAGATATGTCCCATATCTCAGTTCTAATTTTCAAGATCCCTATTACTTCAAACAACATATCCAAATAAATTATTCCCATGGGAATATGACGGTAATATGAAACTTACTATATCAATCAAGCTGAAACATTCAGGCACCCAAAGAAGGACTGACTGATAAAGCTCTTCGTGCCTTCAGTCAGGAGCCATCTTTTAAAGTACACCTGAGAAATGCTGTGTTTCTACAAAACCTTTTCCATTTTTATTCACAGGCACAAACTTTTTGCAGAATTTCCTCAGCTAAAACCTCAGATCTGAGGGTCTTAGCAGCATTGTTCTTAGTATAGAAAATGCCTTAGTGATACTTTAATGAATAAATGCAGGTAAACCCTTGAAACCTACATTCAGCCTGCAAAGGATTTTGATGCATTGGTGAGAATAGCTCTCTCTTTTCTTGACAGAGGTCTATTTTAGAATCATAGAATAGTTCAGGATGGAAGGGACCTTAAAGATCATCGAGTTCCAACGTCCCCGACACTTCACACTACATCAGGCTGCTCAGTGCCATGCCCAGCCTGGTCTTGAACACCTCCAGAGAGGTGGCATCCACAACCTCTCTGGGCAACCTGTTCCACCACCCTCACTGTAAAGAATTTCTTTCTTATGTCAAGTCTAAATCTACCCCCTTCCAATTTACATCCATTGCTTCTGGTCCTCCCATAAAATATCAGAATGTTCTTCCCCTGCCTTTCTGGAGGAAAGGCATTGTTTATTCTGTATTGTTTGTTCTTCTCAGGGTGAAACAAACCTAATATCCACTTTTTGTTGAGGGTTTCTCCATTTGGCTTATCAGAAGCTGTCATCATATCTTCTCTACTCAAACTGAAACAATTGTGAATTTGAGTTGGCAGGATTTGTACACTGGCCTAATGACAGAAATCTATTTGTGGTGCCCAGATCACCAAACAACAGATTTGATGAGCAACCAGACGCTGTACACTGATCTCAACTTTATAGCATTAGTTTACAAAAGACACCATGCCTCCTCCAAATCCCTCAGATGACTACATGTTTCCTAAGATAGTATGGATTTTTAGATTTTTGGATTTTTAGGTGTCTCAGGTTGCCCAAGCAAGGTTTCACCTTTGGTCTGTAATAGCTGAAGAATTGTACATTGCCTATAAAATTTTATTTCCATTTGTTAGGTTTCAGATCTCTTACACAATTCAAACCACAGACATTTTAACAATACATACTTAATTGCTCTTCCAGTGAGCTAGTCTTGGCTAGGTCCTAGTTCAATTCCATTTCTTTCACATTTTCTACTGTTCAATTTTGTTTTTCTCCAAATAAGTTCTCTATTATATTGATTGAAGCTTTTAGAGCTGCAGGATGTCCAACAGTTTAGAATAATAACTAATTAGAATAATTTTGCAGACTTCCTCTTTGTAGCAGAAGCTGTGGAGCCAGGCTGTGATTGTGAACTAGCTTTCATCTCTCCCGTGGAATACTTTAGCTTTGAATACATTCTGCCTGTGATGAGGAGAAATTTAGCCTGGACTTGAAAGCGAACTGTATTTCTGGAACAGATCCTTGACAGTTGATTTTCCATTTTCATAAATTTAATTAATTATTTCTTTACTTAAAAAAAATATCTGATGCTTTCAAGTGCTATCCTATACCTAATTCCCAGTAGTGGAAATGAGTGTATTTATATATCTCCTAACCATTTGTTCACCTATATAAATCTCACCTTCCAGAGCAAATAAAATCTTTTCCACAGCAAATTTATTGCTACTTTCCTAAGTGTCGCTGATTTAATAAGGATAGAATTAAAAATTAAAATTAAAAATTAATGTAATATAATTTTAGATTAGCAAGTAGTTATTTGTCCATTACAGAAGACAGAAGACTTCTGTGTTAAGTGCAGACTTCCTCCTGTTGTAATAGTGATACTAACATTAAGGAAAATATCTATATACTTGATTTCCTCATCAAGTTCTTAAAGTAGATTTTAGCTTTTTCTTTAATTTTTTTTTCCTTTTTCTTTTTTTTTTTTTTATAATGGATATCAGCTTTGCAAAACTTGTGGGCCCCAAGACTACTGAATTACTGTTCCTTGTCCACAAAAAATTTCTAAAGACCTGGCAAACTCCCAAGCAGATTATGTACTATAGGAGTAAACAAAACACTTTCCATGTGTGTCTGTGGGCTAAATGATCTGGTTTTGTGCATTCACAGTTCTGGTCTTGCCCTCTGAAATTTCTCTTTGTTTTCTGTGTAGTTAAAATTAATAATTTTTTAATTTTTTCACATTTGTTCATGTCAACATTCTTGTATTTTTACAGGCTGATTCTTGTTCAAACTGTTACATAGACCAAGATACCATCTTTTGGCAAACATACAAAAAAACTCTAAAATGTTTTGAAATATTATTTCAGACAAGAGAATTCATTTTGTAATATCATGACTCTGCCAGTGCCAGAAAATCGGTTTTTTTAAATCTTGCCCTTTGGATTACTTTTCATTCGCCAAGTGTACAATACAAAATTAAAACAAATTACCCAACATCAAAAACAATTGATAAAAATCCTTTTGATATCAGTCTCCAACTTGGTGTGATGGCATTGCATTGGTGATTGCCTTCACTTTTATAGGAAGTATAAAGTTTCACCCTGACCACACAGTTTCACACCTCCCATAACAACACACTCAGTTCCCAGTTTGTCTGTGACCTTCAGGTATCATTGTAGTCACAAAGCTTTGGGTGCCTAATGAACTACACAATATCAATGTGAAAGCAATGTGTCTTGAAAGGCAAATATAAACCTTATTTTGGCAGTTTTCCTTTTGAAAGTGAAGTGCACTTTTACAAATCTTGTATTGTGAAATTCTAAAAACTGTGGTACAGATGAGGACACAAGGAAGACTCCTTACAAACTTTTGATAAAGTCCTGAAAAATGAGATCACAATGCTGCTATGTATTTTTAACTTTTTTGATTTGATAATGTTTATTTATAACCACACTTACCAGACTCAGGCTGGGCCAGTGAACCATAGCCCTCTTGGATTTAGAAATTTGCTCTTGAAACCTAGCTTGGAAGAGTATTTGCAGTTTTTCTTTCAGGCTAGCACTTCCCTGGTTCCCTTACAATCTGGTTACTGGTTGTCAAAAACATTCAGAAAATCAACAGAGATACATTTCTGATCCATACTTACAGGAGCTTAAAATGCTAAAATTTTCTAACATTTTCTAACATTTCCCCTTTTAGCTCAATCCACACACTACATAAATTCCACACTGGAAAACTACTAATGGTCCCAAAATCATAAGCTTCAGACATTTTTAAAGATGAACCTCCACAAACTCAATTGGTAAGGCATCTTTCCTAGCAGCAATTATGTATTTATTAGCTACATTAAAACCCAACTAAACTTAATTTTTAGTATCTTCGTCTATATTAAAAATGCCCAATTTTTGTTGAATGAAAAATCATACCTCCTTTTATCCATTTGAAGATCAAGTAGGTTATTAGGTTGTAGACCTCTGTGCCAAAACCATTTGAGTAAATTTGCCTTACAGTTAGATTTGAGCTTTCACAGTTTCTTTCTCGTCTCTAACAGCCAAGCAAATTCATTTATGCAGATAGAAGTAAAACCAATGGGACTGATTTTGCCACTCTCCACACAGACAGTTTCCTTTCTGGTATGCGAACCTTAAATCTCTCTCTGGGTGAAGAACTTCCACTAGCATGCTCCATTCAAAATTGATGAATTTATAACAGTTATATTTAGCTGTTAGACAAAATCATTGTTTATATGAACTTCTTCCATTACACTCATACTATTTAATTTTAGCTGGGTATTGGTTACTGTTAAAAATAATTCAAACCTATGGAACAGTGATGATATTTCTTTTTACTGTCACAGGTATTAGTTTAAGGAGCAAAAGTCATCTGTTCCCATGGCTGTTTTTCTCAGCACACTGCTGTAAGTGATCAGACAGTGCAGCTTACCTAGGGCATGTATCCTCCTCTATTAAACTGCAAAGTCTACATTCTCCTTAAACATGCTCATCTCAATTTTCTCCTGAAAATGTTCAGGGCTGTACAGTGAACATGAAAAAGAATTTCTGGTAGAAGTTGTTCCTTCTTTGAATTTTCAGATATTATCTTTGACCTCACTTCTTCAAACATGCATCTGATTCTTGTAAAAGTTATGGTTATCTAAAAAAAGGCTTCCTCCCCATTCAAAGGAACAGGATACAGAGAATAACAGAATGGTTGAGGTTGGCAGGAATGTCTGTAAGTCATCTCACCAGAACTGCTGCTCAAGCAGGGCCTCCTAGAGCCAGTTGCCCAAGACCAGGGTGCTTGGACAGCTTTTGAGTATTGCCAAGAATGCAGATCACACAGTCTGAGCAACCTCTTCCAGTGCTCCATTACATTCACAGTGAAAACGTGTTTACTGATCATGTTCAGGAGGAATCTCCTGCATTTCAGCCTGTTCATTGCCTCTGGTCCTGTCATTGGCACCACTGAACATTCTGGCCCTATCTTCTTTACATTCTCCCTGTAGGTATTCCTCTACACTGATAAGATCAATAAGGATCTTGCTGGATAAGGAGCTGGTTGAATGGTCACACTCAAAGAGTTGCAGTCAATGGCTCATTGTCCAAGTGGAAACCAGTGACAAGTGGTGTTCCTCAAGGATCAGCACTGGGACCAATGCTAATTAATATCTTTGTAGGAGATGTAGGCTAGACGTGGCACTGAGCAGCCTGATCTAGTGGGAGGTATCCCTGCCTATGGCAGGGTGATTGGAACTCAATGATCTTTAAGGTCCCTTCCAACCCGAACTATTCTATGATTCTGTAAGATATGGACAGTGGGATTGAAGTTGATACACCAGAAGGAAGGGATGCTTTCCAGAGGGACCTTGACAGGCTAGAGAGGTGGGCCCATGTCAACCTTATGAAGATCAACAAGGTCAAGTGCAGAGTCTGGCACCTTGGCTGGGGCTGCCCCAACCACAGATACAGGATGG
>VZTY01017974.1:0-13076 GCA_013400935.1 Turnix velox | reverse complement strand
AAAAATCTTTAATCAGCAGATTTCCCACTCATTCACCACACTGAGGCAATTCTGACAGTTACAAACCATTTGCTTTTTAGGCAGCAAATAGAGAAACCTTCCACAGAGTATCTTCAGCACGTTGGGGTAATCCTACAGACTTGTAAATATTATTGTTAAGAAAAAAATACAGCAAAGTGAGGATTCCAAAAAAAATTTAGTGCTTGAAGCAATCTTGAAGCCTTTCAGGTGGTCAGTCAGTAACCACCTCAGGGAAGGATCAAAGAGCCTTGATGAAATGTTTCTTATNGAACCTGGCTCCATCCTCACCTTTTCCATATTTAAAAACATGCATTGGGTCACCCCTCAGTCTCCTCTTCTTCAAGCTAAAGAGTCCCAGCTCCCTCAACCTTTCCTCACAAGGGAGATGCTCCAATCCCTTCACCAATTTCATTAAAAAAAAAGGCAAAAGTCCCAAGTGAATACTATAGAAAAAAATCTGGACACAAATCAGACTGGTTTATGAATACAGCACCTTGAAAAAAAATCAACATTTAACTCCACTCTTGACAAAAAAACAACCTAAACTGCACAACCCAAGTCACTCAAAACCAAAAGTCACTCTCCAAACAAAAATAAACATAGAAAATCCACCTCAAAATCTGTCTATCTAATTAAGCCACGTTCAAGCTTTAATACTCCCCAATTCCCAGGGATGATCCTCCTTAAGGGTGCTTATCCATGAGAACTCTCATTAACAATATTAATGGTTCTCTGATGGAAATCAAAACCTTGCAATCATTTCTCAGCAAAGCATGAAAATGCACTTGAGCAGAGTTTGCCCAGAGCAACCCCCTGAAACAAATCTAAGAGAGAAATCCCTGGTCTGGAACCATAATGCTGGAAATCTGATTACAAACTTAATTAATCTCAATTCTAATAAGCTGGGCAAAATCAAAAAGCTTCTTCAGGCTGCTTTAAAAGCCATCTCTCCAGGGATGGTGTGGGGAAGAAAGGCAGCAATTTAAAGAATTGCATGATTTTTTGGTCAAAAATGACCTTAAAATGAAATGGGAATCAAAGATTTAAAAGTGAGGGGAATAAAACTGTTACAAACACAGACATGTTGGCTCTCAATGGCACAAAGTCTGCCAGAAAACCACCACAAACTGCAACTTTGTCTTGAATTCCAAACAAACTGCAGTGTCAAACCACCACTGAGGTCTTTTGGAATTAAAAATAGAACTGGAGGGTGGGGGGGAAGGCCAGCACAGACTGAAGCTTAGTGCTTGAATCTCTGCTGCCTAGATTTTTACAGAAAGTTAATAATATTTATGAATTTAAGCTTTTTATGCAGACAAGAATCCACAGAACCCCAACTGCCAGAAGTCTGCAAATTTTCTGGCCAAATTTCTACCTTGTATTATGTGGAACTTTTCTTAGTTGTTTTCCTTCTCTGTTTTCAGGGGGAAAAAGCAGAGAAGTCACTGAATATGGGGTTTTTTTTAAAGTAAAACCTTAAGAAATATAATCCTATCACATTTTGGCTTCTAAAGTTAAGCAATTCAGAACAGAGAGAGTTTTCAGGTCATGAAAAAAATCTCCTCGTTCTCACAATGGGAACAGGTCAAAAGAAAGTGTTTTATAAAACCTGGTATTTTCCACTTTAATTAACTTCTCATTTCTGCCCAGATCATCTTATTAAAATAGCATCTGTTCTAACCCATTTTTTGCCCTTTGGTGGCAGTTAATGACAGTGAAATGCTTCAATACTCTCCAGCTAACTGGAGCTGACAACTTCTTTGGCAGTTTTCTCATCCATACACATCTTTTTTAACATGTTGTCTTCTCCTTTTTTGCCACAAGATGCTTTTCTTCCTTAGATTATTACCTGCCATGGCAAAAATCAGCATTTTCCTGAGCTGACAGGATAAAAAAAAAAACAAAACCCCACAAACAAAACAGGAAAGAGCATCTGGCACAGGAGAAGATGCAGTGTTTGCTTCACAGCAATCCCCAGAGGCCCCAAAGAGGAACACATCCCATCTCTTTTCCTTCTCCTTTTGCCCTTGAGAAACTTCTAGAGGCACAGTCAAATCAGGACAGTTGGCAAATGCAACCATGGGGGGTATTTTTGTCATTTTTTTCCCCCCCCTCCCTGTCAGACATGGGAAGAGAAAGGAAGGTGACTTGTGGGGGAAAAAAAAAGTGAATTTATCAATAGTTATGACACCCACCTGCACAAGATAAAACCAGACAAGATACAGAAGAAGGGAGTGCACTATTTGTAAGGGCTACACCCTTAGAAACACTCAGTATAAACTGTGACACTATTACTAGTTATAACTGTGGCATAGTGTGGACTCATTTTAAAATAAAGCTTAAAAATTAAATAAAAAATTTATTTAAAAATAAAATTCAAAAATAAAAACCCACCAGGGAATTTATCTCTATTTCTGCTAAATTCTAGTGCAAGATGTCCCAGCTCACTGGACTAGATGGCCTTGGAAGGTCCCTTCCAACTCAAAGCATTCTATGATTAACTTCTCTCTGGCCAGCACTTCAGTCTGACATTGAGAAATGCCTTGATGTAGTGATCTACAGCCTTAAAAGCCATCAACAATCTGACAAGGTGAAGGTTTTGAATCTTGTAACCTATATAATTCCCAAGAAAAAAACTTCATTCTTTTCTTTCTTTTCCTTGGAAGGTCCCTTCCAACTCAAAGCATTCTATGATTAACTTCTCTCTGGCCACCACTTCAGTCTGACATTGGGAAATGCCTTGAAGTAGTGATCTACAGCCTTAAATGACATCAAAAGTCTGGCTAAGTGAAGGTTTTGAATCTTGTAACCTATATAACTCCCAAGAAAAAAAATTCTTTCTTCCCTTCCTTTTCCTTGGCAGCATTCTATGATTACTGTTAACCACTGACATTGGGAATTGCCTTGAAGTACTCATCTACAGCCTTAAATGCCATCAAGAGTCTGAAAAAGTGATGGTTTTGAATCTTGTAACCTATATAATTCCCAAGAAAAAAATTCATTCTTCTCTTCCTTTTCCTTGGAAGGTCCCTTCCAGCTCAAAGCATTCTATGATTACCTCTTCTCTGGACACCCCTTTAGTCTGACATTGGGAAATGCCTTGAAGCAGTGACCTACAGCCCTAAATGCCATCTAGAGTCTGAAAAACTGATGGTTTTGAATCTTGTAACCTATATAATTCCCAAGAAAAAAGTTCATTCTTTCCTTCCTTTTCCTTGGAAGCATTCTATGATTACCTTCTCCCTGACAACTTCTGACATTGGGAAATGCCTTGAAGTATTCATCTACAGCCTTAAATGGCATCAAGAGTCTGACAAAGTGATGGTTTTGAATCTTGTAACCTATATAANGGGTCGGACCAGCCAACACAGGTTCCTCCTGTAACCTATATAATTCTCAAGAAAAAAAATAATTATTTTCCTGAGGCTGCTGTGCTATACCCAGCACCAGTGTATAAGGGACAACTATGCCTCAAGCCTCCACAGTTCTAAAGAAGCAGCATCCAATGCTAATGTCAACATATTTATTATTATTTAATCAGTCACTTGGTAAAAACAAAGCAGTAAAAGGCAGCACAGGATCACACTGGTCTTTATTCTAAACAAACCAACTGCATATTTAACAGTACATCCTGCCAGAGACAAGGAACTGCTCAGTGCTTAAAATATCAGCTGAAAAGACCAAAATCCCCAATCCCATGAACTCCTTGAAAGAAGGAATTTACTTCTTTAGAAGGAAAGGAATGAGATGCCTTTTGTAGAAGTGAAATGTCAGCTCATCCACTCTTCTAAACAGGGCAGGATGCCAAGTCAGGCTCAGCTCCCCAGCTCTTGAGATACTAAAGACCTGCAGCAAGAACTTTTCAAAGAAAGATTGTGTAGACTTCTTTTTTTAAGGTAATATTTTTGATAAATAAACTGAGCTGGAGAAGTGCCAACCTGCTTTACTTTTTGCAAGCTTCCCTCACTTCCATCCTGAGCAGGAAGCAGCATTGTGTGTTTTATGCTTAGATGGAACAAAGTGCAAGAGGCACTCAGAGAAATGTGATTTGCTCTTCAGCTCCATCACAATTTCAAGCTTATCACTGACAGCACAAGCTACTCAGATAGCAGAATCCTTGCATTCTGCTTCCACACAGACCAAACTGCACTGCTTCAGAATATAAATTATCCTTGGCTGCAGCCCTGAGAGGAGGGCAGAGGGTACCAGAAACTTCTGCTTGCCTTTGAATCACAAGGTGCACACTGCTCTAATTAAATTAGAGCTGCAAATTAGCAACAAATCATCAATATTGTGATTTGAATAAATCATGAGGAACTCAGAATACTTCTTTGCAAACATGGCAGTTGAAAAAGGACAGGGAAGTGCTGGAGAGAGTCCAGCACAGAGACATAGAGATGATGAAGGGATTGGAGCATCTCCCTGCTGAGGAAAGGCTGAGGGAGCTGGGGCTCTGCAGCTTGGAGAAGAGGAGGGTGAGGGGGGACCTCAGTCATGGCTAGAAATATGGAAAGGGTGAGTGTCAGGAGGATGGAGCCAGGATCTTCTCAGTCACCTCCAGTGATAGGACAAGGGGCAATGGGTGCAAGCTGGAACACAGGAGGTTCCACAGAAATAGAAGAAAAAACTTATTCAGGGTGAGGGTGAGAGAAGAATGTCCCAGGCTGCCCAGAGAGGGTGTGGGGTCTCCTTCTCTGGAGACATTCAAACCCCACCTGGACACCTTCCTGTGTGACCTGATCTGGGTGTTCCTCTNGCAGAACTTTCCTACCCTCAAGCAGCTCAATATTTCTTTGCAGCTTGGTGTTATCTGCAAACTTACTGAGAGTGGGCTTGATCCCCTCTACAGATTATCACTGATATAGGTATTAAACAGAACAGGCTCCAACACTGAGCCCTGAGGGACACCACTTGTGAAAAGCTACCAACAGGAATTAACTCCTTTCACTACAACTCTTGAGGGCTGTCTCCAGCCAGTTTTTTTTACAGTGAAGTTTTTTTTATACCCTTCTAAGTCATGAGCACCCAGTTCCTCCAGTGGCTTCAGTTTTTATATAGAATCATAGAATAGTTTGGGTTGGAAGGGACCTTAAAGATCATCGAGTTCCAATATGTATCCTGGTTGATTGTACTTCAATGGTTTAAAGAAAAACAAACCATAAGCAAAACCACAAACCACACTCCACAGAGACACAACCACCCTTAAAAATTCTACAAAAAATGATGTTTTCAGGCTATATATTTTGCAGCTAAAAATTTTCACATGAACCCCAAAAGTCCTTGGATATTTTGATCATCTAACATCTGTCAACAACATAAGCATTCCTTCTCTATCATATTTTAAAATTAATTTCTTTAGATATTCTGGACATCTCCGTACACATATTTCTTTAGATATTCAGGACACTTCTTTTTATATATAGCTTTATATATTTGTTCTTTATAATTACTAAAGAAAGACAAGGAGAAACCTTAAACTTCACATTTTCTGCTCATAAAAATTTCAGAAGCTAGGAAAAAATATACCAAAAAAGGAGCTGAGAACAACACACTGGAATCACAAATCCTTTGTCAACAGTTATAAAGACATATTCCCAGAAAACTGAAGGAAATTTTATTTATAGTTCTTTGAAATAGAGAGCTGTACACATTTCAAGTTGCATCTTGTGTTCTACAAGCTGTGAAATCATGCTCAGACAGGGTTTTTAAATAGTGCTCTTGCTATTGTTTCAAGGACAAATTGCTCATTTTCTAACAAACAAGAAAATTTTATGAACTTTTCACTACCAGTACCAGCAAGTTGATGGAACTGCAGTGAACTAGCACAAGTACTTAAACTGGTAAATCCCATCTCACTGTGCAAGACCTTCAAAATTTGTCAAGTCCACCACTGCTTGCTCTATTTCCAGGGATTAGTTATGGGAATTTCTGGGAGTAGAAGGGGAAGACTTTCACTGCAGAGCATACATGGAGTCTAGAGCACAAAGAATCCATATCAGGGAGTAGGAATCATCATCCTAGAATGGTTTGGGTTGGAAAGGACCTCAAAGATCATCCAGTTCCAACCCTCCTGCCATGGGCAGGGACACCTCCCACTAGACCAGGTTGCTCAGTGCCTCATCCAGCCTGGCCTTAAACACCTCCAATCATAATGAAATGATAATGTTTCCTTTCTCAGTGTAAATTGTCCAGGTTAATGAAATATAAAGGCAAATCCAGTTTTGTAAACCTGATGTAAGCTTTCAAAAGCTCCCAAATTCCATTTAACAACCNTATATCCTATTAAAAAGTCCAACCCCTAATTACAGTAGGTGGGACTTTTCCCTCCTGGTATCCAGCTAGTAATGTTCCTTCATCTTGGTTGTGAAGGGTTTGCAATGAAGTTGTTGATTACTTCAGCCTTTTGAGATTTTAACTGAACAAAACCAAACTGAAAAAAGCAAAAGGTCATAGAATACTTTGGGTTGGAAGGAACCTTAAAGATCATCCAGTTTCAACCCTCCTGCCATGGGCAGGGACACCTCCCACTAGACCAGGTTGCTCAGTGCCTCATCCAGCCTGGCCTTAAACACCTCCAATCATAATGAAATGATAATGTTTCCTTTCTCAGTGTAAATTGTCCAGGTTAATGAAATATAAAGGCAAATCCAGTTTTGTAAACCTGATGTAAGCTTTCAAAAGCTCCCAAATTCCATTTAACAACCTCCTGTACTCAAAATCAAGCATTCTGCATATGACACCAATGGGACAACAGAAAGATTAGCTGGTGAAACACTTAAATGAGTTAAATGCTAATATTGCCTAGTCACAGAATCCCAGAATATCAGGGATTGGAAGGGACTTCAAGAGATCATCTAGTCCAAATCCCCCTGCTGGAGCAAATCTGGCACACTCCCTTTTGTAAATGCACAGAAATGATCACTTTTTTGGAGGACACAGCTGGCAAGTAGGGAGGGCCAGCACATGGTCAAATCCAGACCTTGACATAAACTTTAGAACATAGAAGATACTTCTGAGCTAAGAACAGACAGCAGGAATGTGAACTGTGCTCAGGCTGAAGGAGAGGAAGTGACACTATTGATCTCTGCAATATGAAGTTGACTACAGAGGAATTTGGAGACATATAGAACACTCTACACNAAGCATTCTGCATAGGACACCAATGGGACAACAGAAAGATTAGCTGGTCAAACAGTTAAATGAGTTAAAAGTTAATAGTATCTAGTCACAGAATCACGGAATATCAGGGATTGGAAGGGACTTCAAGAGATCATCTAGTCCAAATCCCCCTTCTGGAGCAAATCTGGCACCTTCCCTTTTGTAAATGCACAGAAATTATCACTTTTTTGGCGGACATCGCTGGCATGTAGGAAGGGCCAGCACATGGTCAAATCCAGACCTTGACATAAACTTTAGAACATAGAAGATACTTCTGAGCTAAGAACAGACAGCAGGAATGTGAACTGTGCTCAGGCTGAAGGAGAGGAAGTGACACTATTGATCTCTGCAATATGAAGTTTGCTACAGAGGGATCTGGAGACATATAGAACACTCTACACTGATGGATCCCTATAAATAAACATCTAGACCTGGCACAGTGACCTAGAAGCAAAGATGTATATAAAATTTAGTACCAAACAATGAATATATTTTTATAATAGTGAAAAAACAGCTATTGCATGTCTTAGTTGAATGTGTGAAGCAGAAAAAAGCTTGGAGAAAAAGAAAGAATTGTGAATTCTTAGACATAATAACATTTTAAGGCCAGGCTGGATGAGCCACTGAGCAACCTGGTGTGGTGGGAAGTGTCCCTGCCTATTGCAAGGGTGTTGGAACTAGATAATCTTTAAGATCCCTTCCAACCCAAACCATTCTATCTATTATTTTGGTTTCTATCTCCTTGCACGTTCCTTTCTGTACATTTGTACCAAATA
Source organism: Turnix velox (assembly GCA_013400935.1). Classification (NCBI taxonomy): domain Eukaryota; kingdom Metazoa; phylum Chordata; class Aves; order Charadriiformes; family Turnicidae; genus Turnix; species Turnix velox. The sequence goes on along the minus strand of VZTY01017974.1, from coordinate 5,121 downwards.
AAAAGCTGAATGAATGGAAATAACAGTGTCTTGACCACTTATAAAATAAGAAAATTCTGACAGCGTGTTCTTAAAATCCTTTATATAAAAACCCTTCCAAAGAAATCATGATTCAGCCCAAGGTAGCCTGAGTTAAAAACTAATAAATCTGCTGAGGTCTGTTAAAGATTGTGAACTTTCTTTCAGGAAGTCGGGGGAGGAAAGGGGGAGGTGGCAAGCAGAGAATTTTGGCAATTAGAAGATCCCTCATGGGGTTGCCTCAGAACTCAACCTATTACTTCCAGTTGGGGGAACCTTTTGGGACAATGACAGACAGCTCCTATTGTCAGCCTCATTTACGGTTATTTTAATAGCCCCAGCTTATTTCTGTCAGCCTGGGGGACAGGCAATATAATTGCTCCACAAGAGGAAAAGTACCACGTTGCTCAAGCTCAATATGGAGAGGCATAAAAACCCCCTGATGAGCCCACATTAGGGAAATGAAATGTTAACTCTCCTGCCAATAGGAAAAATTATTGTAATACAGCTACACATGACGTGCTCGCCTTTGAAGACAAGAGCAGGCTTTGCTGGGGTTCATTATTTGAGAGACAGCAGGCTGGAAAAACATATGACCACACTTCTGCAGCAGCTTTACAGCAGGTTTATAAAATATTAGTGAAAGTGGAGCAAAGTGTCAGCACATTATGGGCTGAGCATGTGAGCTCTCAGTGCACACATGAAAGCAGCTCCTCTTACTCTTAAATCAGGGTAGAGGTTGGCAGGAGTGGAAGAAATGGATGTAAATTGGAAGAGGGGAGATTTAGGCTGGAGATAAGAAAGAAATTCTTTGCTGTGAGGGTGGTGAGACCCCAAAAGAGGTTGCCCAGAGAGGTTGTGGATGCCCCCTCAATCCCTGGAGGTGTTTAAGGCCAGGCTGGATGAGGCACTGAGCAACCTGGTTTGGTGGGAGGTGTCCCTGCTCATTGCAGAGTGGATGGAACTAGATGATCTTGAAGGTCCCTTCCAACCCAAAGTATTCTATGATTCTATGAAAATTCAGCTTAAATCAATGAAAAAAATTTGTGGAATAAACAGAAGGTGCTCAACATAAAATTCTATGATTGTACTGCCCATCCAACCTCTAATTCAAGAGATACTTTTCTCTTCAGGTAAAGACACAATTAGTTTCCACAACACAAGAAATACTTTTTACACACTGTTATAAAATCAGAAATAAATTTAACCAAAAGCACTTGGAGATAATATTGTTATATTTCCAGCTACCTTTAAAATCCTATTGGTCACTTTCTGTATCTTCAAAGAATCACAGAATGGGTTGGGTTGGAAGTGACCTCAAAGATCATCTAGTTCCAACCCTCCTGCCATGGGCAGGGACACCTCCCACTAGACCAGGTTGCTCAATTCTCATCCAGCCTGGCCTTAAACACCTCCAGGGATTGAGGGGACATCCACAACCTCTCTGAGCAACCTCTCACCACCCTCACAGCAAAGAACTTGATGCCCAACAGAGAATTTCTACTTAAATGTGGGTAAATCAGTAACAAGTGAAGGATTCTATAGGTCTACTGTATATTTATAAGCATCAGAGACAAGGAAAATATATTTAACTATATTTTTAGAACGTGTGTGTGCTGTGTAAACATTAAAAAATTCAAAGGATGCATTTCTACGTTCTTTATATTAAAGTTTATTTAAATTTATTATCTACACACAGTTATCAACACATTCATGATATTTAGAACCCTGCCTTGACTTCCCTGTGCCAGGGTGACTCCTTCACTGTCAGAATTTCTAGTACTAAGGAGCTGTTGGCACTGTCAGTGGTTATACCACCACTCTAACAACTTAACTGGGAAAACAAGGAGCATCTGAAGGGGAAATTCCTCTGCAAATAGCCCCAGAAATCTCAAATCTAAATGAAGTTGACAGATTAACCCAAGGTCCTCCCCCCCTTAGGCAGAAGAAGAGGCTACAAGGAAAATAATGAGACACATGGGAAGCCAATTATGCACAAGAGCAACACAGTCAATTGTACAGAAACTGGTTTGTTCATCCAGAATGATGGAGCTGGTTATCACCCTGCAAGATATGAAAATACCTGGAGAGTCCTGCACCAAAACCATTCACTTTTTGGCTGCAAATCTCAACGTTTTAATGACCACCTCAACAAAGGAAAATTGTTCCAGCATCCAGAATCTTTTTTTTCCTGCACACACAGCATTTCTCTCCTGTTCTCTTTTTGATTGCAATCACAACTGCACCTCACATTACTTCCACAAAAGTAACTTTGAGGGCTCAGCAAGTCCAACAGAGCTGTGGCCCTCTTTTTAGCAAGAGGCAGTGACAGCTTATAACTAAGCCACATGCAAAAAAACATCCAGCATTCAGCATGAGTGTGTAATTTCTACTGATTTGGGGTTTGGACTGCTGCAATTTTTCTTCATCTCCATGCTGCTGGTTAATGACAACAGTTCTCAGACCAGATTGAGCAAAAAAAAGTATGGATACCTTAAAATTTCAAGTAGTATGTTAAGGAAAACTGGAAATCAAGCTGCTGCTCTGTCCATGTTGCCACACTAGGCACTTAATTACTACCAACTGAGGTCAGAGAATCATTCAAAGAGTTGGAAGTGACCTCCAAAGGCCATTTAGTCCAGCCCCCTGCAGTGAGCAGGGACATCCTGCACTAGATCAGGTTGCTCAAAGCCTCAGCAAGCCTGACCTTGGATATCTCCAGGGATGGGACCTCCATAAGCACTCAGGGCAACCTGTTCAAGTGTGAAGAATTTAATGGAATGATTTGGGTTGGAAAGGACCATTTAAAGCCTTCTAGTCCAGCCCCTGTGCAATGAGCACAGATATAGAATCACAGAATACTTTGGGTTGGAAGGGATGTTAAAGATCATCTAGTTCCAACCCCCCTGCCATGGGCAGGGACACCTCCCACTAGACCAGATTGCTCAATGTTTCATCCAGCCTGGCCTTATACACTTCTGACAAGAACCATCACTAAAATTCATCTCTGAGCTCTGGGTCTACCCATCTCTTAAGTATCTCCAGGGATGGTGCCTCAAACACTCCCCTGCACAGCCTGTGCTAATGTTTAATAGCCTTTTCAGTAAAGGAATTCTTCCCAATATCCAGTCTTAACCTCCCCATGGCACAACCTGAGAACGTTTCCTAGTCCTTCAATCACATATCCTATTAAAAAGTCCTACCCCAGCCTTTCTGTAGCCCCCCTTCAGGGATTGAGAAGCTCCTCTGAGGTTCCCCCTGAGCCTTCTCATCTCCAGGCTCAACAACCCCAACTCCTTCAGCCTGTCCTCAGAAGGGAGGTGCTCCAGCCCTCGCAGCATCTTCATGGTCCTCCTCTGGACCAGTTTCAACATCTCTACTTCCTTCTCCTGTTGAGGGCTCCAGAACTGGACACAATAACTCCAGATAGAGCCTCACCAGAGCCAAGTAGAGGGGCAAAATCACCTCTCTTGACCTGCTGGTCAAGACCTTCTAATGTCTAATCTAACATAAGATCACTGTCCCTTGTCCTATTGTCACACACCCTAACAAACAGTTCTTCCCCAGCTTTCCTGTAGCCCCTTCAGGCAGTGCTAAGCCATTCTGAGGTCACCCCAGAGTCTTCTCCAGGCAGATTTAGGCTTCCAAAGCAGAGCTGGAGTAACTGTGGATGTGCAACTGCTGTGAGAACAATAAAACAAATCAACCAAGTCCTGAGGTTAAAGCATCTGGGAATCCAGTGGCATCAAAAGACTTTTTCATCCTTATTCTAAGTCAGATTTATTAACCTACAAAGTATCTGTTTATTTATTCAGTCTTCATTTCTACTGCTGTATTCAGAGGGGATTCCACACTCATCCACTACTTGTTACACTGTTTTCTTTATTATTTGCCTTTGCATAGAAATCAAAATAAACAAAAAGACACACAAAGAAACCTTTACAAAGTTTCTTCTTTTTTTTTTCCAAGTAAAAACTTCAGGATGGAAAGTCACCAAGGCCAAGAACTTTGGGATTAAAGAAATGTGTTCATTCTCTGGTTAAGATTAGTGAGAAATATTCTGGTTATAATCAAATTCTGACATGCACAATCTTTAAGATCCCTTCCAACCCAAACTATTCTATGATTTTATGATTCTAAAAATAAATATTTAGCAGCTAAAAGGAGACTTGCAACTAGAAAACTAGAAATCACTTGTTAGATATCAAGTAGACTTATTTTTAAGTGTCCTGGTTGGTAGATGGGTTCAATCTACACATAATTAATGAATTTAATTATGGATGGATTTAATAAACAGTTTCCAGGGGAAAAAAGTGGCTAAAAGTAGCAGATATTAATGCAAATTATCATTAGAAAATTCTACAAATTAATTCAATTTTTATTGCTTAATAGTAGAATAGCTGATAAAGACCACAGAGTTTCTCTGTTAAAATTTCCACTGGGAACCTCTTTATTATTCCTCAGAGAAACACATCTGCACCTTGAATACCAAGGAAAATGGGTGATGTGAAAAAATCTCTTAAAAACAAGAAATTTAATGATCACAGAGCCTTGACAAAAGTAGGTCAGAGCTTTTTAACTCACAGATTCAGTATGAATGAAAGAACTGTGGGATATTACAGGTTACTAGTAGATCCCCCATGCACAAAAATGCATTTTGATCCTGAATCACTGAAGATTTTTTTTTCCCAGGTTAAGAAATTCACAGACTCTGCAGTGACCTCCTCAGATCTCTGTGTCTGTGCATAACTCTTCTCAACAATTTATTCTCCAGTGCTGCCCATTCTTGCATTTGGCTACACTGAATAATTCACAAAGGAGATTTTTTTTTTGATCACCCCTGGAACTACAGGTGTGTGGTGGCATTTCTTACTCCATTTCCTCCCATCATCACGTGCTGAATCAATATTCATTCCCAATTTAATCCATAGAATCTGCAGAAATCTTGCTCTTATTGTAATCATAAATCCCTTAACTTATTAAACAACATCAAAACTGGCATGTCAATAACTACATCTCATCCTTCAATAACAATTTTTGAACCTTCTCACATTCTCCTTCCCCTGTGATATCTGTAAGGAGTCAAAACAGCCAAAAATTCCA
>VZTY01017972.1:7476-18203 GCA_013400935.1 Turnix velox | reverse complement strand
GGAGCTCAGACAAAGATTTGGGTTCTTCTCTTGGTGAAACTTTGTGCTGCCCCATGTTGGGAAACAAGGATTATTATTATAATAATTATTATTATTATTATTTTCCTGGTGTGGTGAAGACTGAGGGGAGGGTGTTTGTGTGTGTGAAGTATTTTTTAAGAAGGAACTTTATTATTTTGGGAGACCCACCTGTTAGTCATTAAGATGGGTGGGTTTGGCTTTTGGTCATTAACACAAGTGGGTGCATCTGGAGGCTGTGGGTGGTGTCCACCTCCACCAGCCTTTCCAGTCCTGCACAAAGCATATTTATTTCCCCTTTAAAATTCCTCACCAAATACATCTAAAAGTGAGCAGAAAATAAAGTAGTTTAGGGGTTTGAATGCTGCTGCCATGTTTTGAAATGCAGGAGTGTTGTTTTTTTCCTTTTTCCCTTGAATTTCAGACCAAGATGCTTCCTCAGGACTGAGTTTTATTATCAGCTTGATATCTTAGGAATTATAGATGGTGTTTTCTTGCTTGGCTGGTTTTCAGGTAGTTTTGTTCTCACCTATTATAATAATGCTGAGGTTTGTCCCTCTCCCCAACCCTCTTTTTGAGGGCAGAACTCTGCCCTTTTTCCTCTGTGCTTTCCCCAGATGGAAAAAGTCCAAAGGGATTTCCCTGGTGGCAAAAACCACAGCACAAACTGGGCTCTCTAATGCTGTCATTTCCCTGCAGGGACCTGTCACTGGGATCCAGTGATAATGATACTTGTGTAGCTGGAAAAAAAAACTCCCTATGGGGGTCCCAGAGAGGAGTTGGAAGTGATTTCCCCAAATCTTTGGCTGGGAAAGTTGCTTTATCCATTGGGGCTGGCTGCTGTTCAGATTCAACTTCAGCAGGCTCTTGCAGGAGTAGGTCCATTCTATTTTAATGAAAAAAAAGAAGCAAAAAGCCCTAAAATAACCCCCTGGCTGGGGGTTTGCCCAACCCTTTGGAAAAGGAAGGTGGTTTTGATGCTGTTTATTTGTGGTGGGAATTGAAAGTGGCTTTTAAAGAAATGGAAAAGCTTCTGTAAACACAGGGCTGGCAACTGGTAAGTGTTTTGTTGCAGTCTGCTGGATGGTGCTGTCTCCTCACAGCTGAGAGGTGTCACATTTACTCCTTGCATCCCATCAAATATTCCTTTCTCTGCTTGATGTTGGGGTTAGAATTAGTTGAAGAAGTGGAGGATGGAGCAACTGGAACTTGGGGTTTCTCAGAGTACAGGGACCCCTCAGCTACAGCACTTTCCCTCCCTCCAGAGCTCCCCTTGCAATAAAATCACCCCTTTTTGGGTGTTTGGTTGTTCTCAAAGCACCCTGAGCTGATCCCCTCGTTCTTGGGATGTGACCAGGAGTAAGGAAGGGTGAAATGGATTGTAGGGATTTTTACACTCATTCTCCTGCATCAATAAGAATTAAAGTTTTCTTCTAATTAGATGATCTTGAAGGTCCCTTCCAACCCAAACTATTCTATGATTCTAAGAAGGAGAAAGCCCTGAAATATGTTTAATTTCATCAGTGCACCCCATTTAACTCTTAAAATGACAACTATTCTTGCACTAAAAGTGTCCTGATGATAGTCTCTAACATGGCAGAAGTGGCATCAGGGCTTGGAGGTGAGTGAGGACTGTGGTGACTGGGGTGGAAGGACAGTGGCAAAGGGTCCAGGATGGCAGGACTAGGAGTAATGGATGCAGATTGGAAGAGGGGAGATTTAGGCTGGAGAGAAGGAAGAAGTTCTTTGCTATGAGACACTGGAAGAGGTTTCACAGAGAGGTTGTGGATGTCCTCCCAATCCCTGGAGGTGTTTAAGGTCTCTCTGAGGTGGGATGTCACATTTGGGGTGTGTGATGCTGTGACTGCAAAGGGAAAGGTGGAGATTTCTGGTTTGGAAAAGAGTTACTGGGCTGCTTAGAAGCACAAATCCCATCTTATCACACTTATCTTTAGGGCAAAAAGGGCCTGAGCCCAAATTTGCTCTAATCTCCCCTAAATCTGGTGCCTTAGAGCCTGCTGTGTTGAGGCTGTGAGAAATCTTGGGATTTGGGTTGGGTTTGTTGTGCTTGTGCTTGGACTTGGTGAGAGGGAAACAGGGTGATGATGCCTGGGAAAATCTCAGCAGTCCTTCTGACAAGATCAGGATTTTTTTTTAATTATTCTGTAATGATTTGTTAGTTTATGTGTTGTATTATTTGCAATTTCTATGGGCTTATTAAAAAAAGGGGCAGTTGGAATAGACAAGGGGGGAAATTTGGGATGGGAGCAGAGCATCCATAGATCCATCAGCTCCTCACAGAGGTCATCAGTGCAGCTGCATGGAAGGATTGCCATGCAGTAGAGATTTTTTTAGGGGTTTTAACCCATCCTTCCAGCCTTAGGGGGGTGGTTTCTGGAGGCTCATCCCTGCTCTGCTGTTTGCTAGGAGGGGACAGCCCCTGGGGGATGCTGTCACCTCTCAGGGTCCCCCTTTTCACAGCTTGCCAGTAGTTATTTTGGATAATTCAGTTTTATTTCTCAAATGCATCATCTTCAGCGTGGATGGTGGTAGGCATCTCGATAGGCATCCATAAAGTCCCATCTGTTCTGGGACTCCTGTCATAAAATGCAAATAAACCCCAAGTTACTCCAGTGCATCACTAGTAGGTTTTAATTATTAATGCCTTGCTCCTCTAACATTCTCTAGTAGTCATTTTAGGTGTATTTTAAGCTTGGGAAACCTCTGGTCCTACCCAAAATAACTGCCCTGTTTATTGATGGGCTTCACCTCTTCCTTTCCCCTCCAAAAATTGTAGGTTTTATATGTTTGGATTGTAAATTTTGGGCTCAGCTTCCCCAGCATCTCTCCCTAATCCACCATCAGAAGTTGGGAAGGACCTTGGCCACCACAGTGGCCATATAGAGGTTGACCTCTTGGTTGACCTTCTTCAGAAGGTGTAGAAAGTGTGAATCCTCCTTGGTTGTGGTGCAAATGGGATTTTCACTTGAGGATACCACTTTGCTCCTCTGTATCTTCACTTTCAACCCCTTTGTGACAACCTGTACCAATTACTGCTCAAATAGACCCCTGAAGCACAACCTGGAGGGGAGGATGTGTGGATTGGAGACATCATATTTATGAGGAGCCTGGGAATAATGCAGATGGATTTTCTCTTGCTAAGTATAAACAGGTATGGAATGGATGCTGACTGTGATGGGATGAATTTTTAGTGACCTGTTCATTTATGGGGGGAAAAAATAGGTGCTGTGCTAAGGAGCTTGCCACAGAATTGTAGGATCCTCCAAAACTAGCTTGATTTTTGGTTATAGTTGTAATGTTATAGTTGTGATGGGTCTCCACTTGCTTGCCATCCCTATCCCAGCCTGTGTGAGGTGCTGGATGCCAAAGTGAGTGCTCAGCCCTTAGATCTACACATCTGAGTGGCCAAGAGGAGAAGTGATGGTGGAGAGGAGAAATCAGAGTGTGAAGAGGAAAGGAATGCAGAGAGAAGTGGTGATTGGTGATGAGAGACACCAAGAACTTCTGTAAGATACTAGAATACCAGGGAATGGGTTTTAACCAGGACACTAGGTCAAGCTGGTAGAAAAAAACCCCACGCATTACACTTTTCTTTTGGGGCAAAGCAATGACATGTTCAGATTCTGTTGTGACTGTGACAGAAGTGAGTTTTGAACAGTGATGGCTTTAGTCAAACCTTTCCACTAGGAATAATGGGTGTAAATTGGAAGAGAGGAGATTTAGGTTGGAGAGAAGAAAGAAATTATTTACAGTGAGCGTGGTGAGACACTGGAAGAGGTTTCCCAGAGAGGTTGTGGATGCCCCCTCAATCCCTGGAGGTGTTTGAGGCCAGGCTGGATGAGGCATTGAGCAACCTGGTGTGGTGGGAGGTGTCCCTGCCACCTGGAATTCGATGATCTTTTAGGTCCCTTCCAACCCAAACTATTTTGTGATTCTATTTCATCTCCCTGAGTGCTTGTTTTTGTCCATCCCCTGCCTAAGGTGTTTGTGAGCTGTGATGAGGCAGAGGCAGTGCAGCCACAAACCCAAATGTCACGGAGCTGCAGAGAGAGTGGTAAATAATGAAAAGGAGTGACTGCTGGTAAAAGCAATTTGTATTGCTGGGATACAAGCAGGTAATATTTCTCAGATGGCCGACTGTAAATTTCTCTATCAGAGAGCAAACAAGTCAGGCCCTACCTCCAGGATGCTGTCTGGAGAAATCATGTCTTTATAGGGGAGCCAGGAGTCACGAGCCAGCTCCACTAATGTGATATTATGGCCAAAGGTCTTGTGTGCTCCTTGTCAGCTCTGGCAGGTGGCTGCTGGGCTGGAGGAGGGAGGTGACAGCCACCATGTCCCCTACACCAGCTGAGGAAGGTTTACACAGAGCCTAAGGAATTGGGGAGGGATCACAGAATGTCAGGGATTGGAAGGGACCTGGAGATGCTTGATAAATATTTTCAGTGTAAAAAAGATTTCCTAAAACTCTCATGGCACAACTCAAAGATGTTTTTTCTTGTCCTACAAATGACCCTAAGATGTCCAGTACATTGGTGGGAAGTGAGAGCAGGAGCTGCTGTCACAGAATCACAGAATGACAGGGACTGGAAGGGACCTCAGGAGATCATCTAGTCCCATCCCCCTGTTGGAGTAGGAAGACACAGGAAGGTCACACAGAAAGGTGTCCAGGTGGGGTATGAATGTGTCCAGAGAAGGAGACCCCACACCCTCTCTGGGCAGCCTGGGACACTCTTCTCTCACCCTCACCCTGACAGAGTTCTTTCTCCTATTTCTGTGGAACCTCCTGCTTGCACCCATTGCCTCAAGTTCTATCATTGGAGGTCACTGAGAAGATCCTGGCTCCATCCTCCTGACACTCACCTTTCCCATATTTATAACCATGAATGAGGTCACCACTCAGTCACCTCTTCTCCAAGCTAAAGAGCCCCAGCTCCCTCAGCCTTTCCTCAGAGGAGAGATGCTCCAATCCCTTCATCATCTTCATGGCTCTGGAGGACGTTGGTGATGAATGCACTGATTCTGTCAGAGCAGGAAGATGTTGGTGCAATTAAAAGCCAGGAGGGGTGAGAGGGGCTCACGTGGTGCCACAGCCCAGGCTAAAGCTGTGAATTAAGGACATTTAGATGTTTGGCTTTGTATGATTTAGCTTAAACAAACAAACATGGCATTAATCTCATTACTCAAGCAAATGAAATAAACCCTTAAGGCACTTAAAAACTGCTGATATTGGTTAGCTGTCAGCCTGGGGAGACCCATTTCCAGACAGTGCCTGGGCTCCTGACACATGCCACCAGGTTGGTGGGAATTTTCTCTCATCTTTCAGTTACCTTTTGTGTTTTGATTCCAGGAGGAACATCAAGGGCTGGAGGACAGGCTGAAGGAGTTGGGGTTGTTCAGCCTGGAGAAGAGGAGGCTCAGGGGGGACCTCAGAGTAGCTTCTCTGTACCTGAAGGGGGCTACAGAAAGGCTGGGGTAGGAATTTTAATAGAATAAGTGATGGAAGGACTAGAAATAATGGATGTAAACTGAAAGAGGAGAGATTTAGGCTGGAGAGAAGAAACAAGTTCTTTGCTGTGAGGGTGGTGAGAGACTGGAAGAGGTTGCCCAGAGAGGCTGTGGATGCCCCCTCAATCCCTGGAGGGGTTCAAGGCCAGGCTGGATGAGGCATTGAGCAACCTGGTGTAGTGGGAGGTGTCCCTGCCCATAGCAGGGAGGTTGAAACCTGATGATCTTTAAGGTCCCTTCCAACCCAAACTATTCTATGATTTTATGATTCCTGAATGCTGTGTCACTTTGATGAAATGGAGAGTACCTCTTCTATTTTCATACAGATCTCCTCAATAGAGATTAAACACCAACTGAAGCAGGATGCTTGATCCAGAGTGGAATTCCCACAAGCAATATTGTCACTTGTACACGCTGTAATTATATTTTGTACACTTGCCAATTAAGCAGTTACGCTGTGGAGAAAAATTGCTTTCAAGAGATGGAAGAAAAAAAGCATCCCAGTAAATCAAAGAAAATACACATGTGTTTGAGGGCTTTGGGAGCCCTCAAATCTTAAAATGAAATCTTAAAATTCCCCTGCTGTGCCTGGGTTGTTGCAGGTAGAACTTTGCTCTGTCTCCTTTTACTTTTTGAGGGGGACTGGAAAGCTGCAGGTTGGAAGAAAAAAAACTTTAAAAAAAATCATGAGAAGTGTGACCAGCAGGTCAAGAGAGGTGATTTTGCCCCTGCAACTGCCTTATGAGGACAGGCTGAAAAAGTTGGGATTGTTCAGCCTGGAGAAGAGAAGGCTCAGGGGGGACCTCAGAGGAGCTTCTCAATACCTGAAGGGGGCTACAGAAAGGCTGGGGTAGGACTTTTTAATAGGATTTGTGATGGCAGAACTAGGAATAATGGATGTAAATTGGAAGAAGGGAGATTTAGGCTGGAGAGAAGAAACAAGTTCTCTCCTGTGAGGGTGGAAGAGGTTGCCCAGAAAGGCTGTGGATGCCCCCTCAATCCCTGGAGGTGTTTAAGACCAGGCTGGATGAGGGATTGAGCAACCTGGTGTAGTGGGAGGCATACCTATCCATGGCAGGGGGTTGCAACTGAATGATCTTTCAGTTCCCTTCCAACCCAAACCATTCTGTGATCCCAGAGCATAGTGACCTGTGCTGTGCATCTTTCCCCAAACCAGCTAATTAAAACACAAAACCAAAAAACCAAACCACCCTAAACTTTCATATGGTTCCTATGTGATTTCCTGGACTCTCTAATATAAAGAATAGCCCCCCAAATCAGGATTAAGAAAGAATCCACCTAACCATGTGTTTCCTTTTGAGGTCTGGCCACGTGTGAGGCCCCAGGGCTGGTGGGGGCTCCATCCCACATCCCAGGCTTGTGCACCTGCAGCCTTTAAAATGAGATGTTGGTCTCCTCAACTGCTGACCTTGTAGGTGTTAATGCCTGAGTGTTCCTGCCATGGCTTTTTGCTTCAGTGCTACAAATCTGCAACCAAGACTCACAGAAAGGGGTTTGCATGTCCAAGCTTGTGATGAGAGTTCAGTTTGAAGGCAACAAAATCAAAGAGTGAAGTTGAAAAAACAACCCAGTGTGGTGTAAGATGGGATTCCCAGCTCCATCTCTATTTTCCTGGACCCTGGTTTGCAGCATCACCTTCTCTCAGTGCCAAGTGATGGCCATAAATTGATGATCACAGAATTTGGGTTGGTTTGGTGCTTTTTATCCCCCTCAAGACTTGTGTTTGGCTCTTTAGGTGTCTGCCAGCCCAGGCAGGTTTATTTCTGTCCCTTTATTTTTAGCTTGATGCTTCTGGCCCCACTGGTGATGCTGGCCACTGCTTTGGGATCTTATTCTATGTAAAATGAGTCTAAATTGGATCTGATGTCACTTTTTTTCCACCATCTTTTGCTCAAGATCCAACACTTCAATGAAGTTGAAGAGTTTCTTTGACATACTTTGGGTTTATTAATGCCTTATAACCTTTTCTCTTCTCCTTTCCTTCATCCCAAGTAGTTCTAGTCTCAATTTGAGGAGAAATAACACTCTTAAGTGTAAGGAGATGATTATTCCCATGGAATAATGAAGTTTTGGTACTTGATTTGATCTGTTAGGCAGAAAATTAGTCCAAAGACTGAGAAAAAGGAGAAAATGAATGAACTGTTGATTGCAGGGAGTTATTTATGATTTTTTTACTTACATTTAAAGGAATTCCCTGGGAGACTAAAGGAGCAGGGCAATTTATGGCCTTTTGGATATGGATAGCTGGATAAATAAATAGGATGAAGACAAGAGGAATAAAAAAAGAAATGGTGCCAGGTTTTGTGGGGGGAAAGTTTCTGCTGTGGAACTGAGGAAGCAAATGGATTTCAGGAACTCAACCAGATGGATCAACAAAAATAATGCACATGTTGTGTTGGGAAAAGGAACAGCATCCTGGTGTTTTGCATTAGTTGTGTTAGAGCAGGAGGGATGCTCACCTACTCACATGTTCTCTGTGGGCTTTCTGTTATGTTTCTGTGATTTTTCCATGACTATTTCCACGTGGTGTTTCTTCTGGGGCTGCTTCTCCTACTCCTGCTTCCATAAACCAAGCAAACGGTGTGATCCAGGAGGACAGAAAGGTGGTGGAGGCCACATCAATGCCTGGAGATATCCAAAGCCAGGCTTGCTGAGGCTCTGAGCAACCTCATCTAGTGCAGGATGTCCCTGTCACTGCAGGGAGTTGGACTCAGTGGCCTTTGAAGGTCCATTTCAACTTGATGATTCATTTCTAGTGAACATCTAATGTTGGAAGCTGCTGATGCTGTTCAGTGTGGTGACTGAATTTCAGGCTAGATATAAGAAAGAAATTCTTTACAAAGAGGGTGATGAAGCAATGGAAGAGGTTGCCCAGAGAGGTTGTGGATCCCTCCTCAATCCCTGGAGGTGTTTAAGGCCAGGCTGGATGAGGCATTGAGCAGCCTGGTCTATTGGGAGGTGTCCCTGCCCATGGAAAGTGGATTGGAACTAGATGATCTTGAAGGTCCCTTCCAACTCCAACCATTCTATGATTCTATGACATGGGTTTGGTACTGTGGACATTGTGCAATGGGATTGGGACCATGGACACCTTGTGCAATGTCACTAAGACCATGTATGATGGCACTGGGACCATGGGACACCTTGTATGAATGCCCTGATCTAGTTGGAGATGTCCCTGCCTATGGCAGGGGGGTTGGAACTTGATGATCTTGAAGGTCCCTTCCAACCCAAACTATTCTATGATTCTAGGTTGTCATGGCCTTTCTGTGGGCCAACCTCTTGAGATGTGTTTGTCTGTCTGGGCTGCTCACACAATGGAGCAGAGTCCTCCAGGAGCAGGCATGCATTATCACTTGACTGTTGCATCTTGTCACTCCCTACTTGGTGGGTTTATGTCATGTCCTGGGTCAGCAGGGTGCAGTAAAGTGGAAATAAAGGCAAACCTCCTGCTCTGGCTCTGGAGGATGTCGGTGATGAGTGCACTGATTCTGTCAGAGGAGATCAGGGATGCTCCTGCGCCTTGGAGCACTGACTGGGGCCAGGCTCTGCTCTCTGCCTGCCCACTCTAGTGATGCTGATTTACACCAGCTGCTGATGTGGTCCCAAATTCTATTTTGGGGTGGCTTGGACGTGATCAAACTCACTGGGCTTTCAGGTAGGAAGATTTCCTACCTTTCCCAGGTGAATATCCTGGAGAAAAAAAAAATGCCAACCAGAAAGCTTCTCCCATGAGTCTAACTTTCAGGATTTGAGAGTACTGTCCTAAGAAGTAGGTCCACTTGCAAATACTATGTATAAAATGTTTGGTGGTTGGTTCTTTCACCCTCTCTTTGGAAGGGTAGAAAGGGAAAGGAGTCCTGCCTCAAGTCCAGACCAGTAGTTTCTGCAGATAAAACCTATAAGGGTTTGGAATGGGCTGACTGAAGTTGATTTAAACACTGGGGGTTGGAACTCGATGATCTTTAAGGTCCCTTCCAACCCAAACTATTCTATGATTTTATGATTAGGGAAGCTTTACTGCTGTGGACCAAAGGGATTGGCTCCCCAAATCAAAGATGGATGGGAAGTTGGGTGTTGAAGGCTACTGCAAAGTTCCTCTCTGCCCTCAACTGCATTGAATTAATTTATGGCACAATGGTGAATGTCACACAGGAATCCTCTAAGAAAATGCTGATCATGGTCCTGGCTGGTTTTGGGGAAGCTTGCTTTGGTTTTGAAAGCTTTGGATGCCTTTTGTGGTGTGGTCAGCGCAGAGCTCTGCCAGCTTTGTGTCCCCTGCCTGGCACTGAAGTGCTTTTTACAGTCCTAGGAGTCTCTGTAGTAATTTTCTGATCTTTTAAATACTGAGATCAAGCTTTAAGTTGGTGATGGTGATTTATGTTCTGATGGCCATACTGGAATTTGCTGGGTTTGTCACACAGCAAAAAGTTGAGAGCATTTGGTTTAAGTCTTTCAATGCCCAGCAGCAAATTCCCATGATCAGGGAGTGACCATTGTATTCCTTGTGTTGGCTAATTCATTATTGAGTATGAGGAAAGATCTGATACAGGAATTAGAGGTTCATCTCCTTTTTTTATGCTTACCCTGTGGTTTAGTGGTAGAAACAGGAGGTTTATTTTAGTTTACATCTTGGATGTGCTTGCTCTTAAATTCTCCCCCAGGAAGTGACACTGTCATGTGCCCTCACACTTGCTGGCCTGGTGGTGGAGATGGAGAAATAGTTATGTCTTCTATAAATCATAGAATAACCATGGTTGGAAGAGATTTTTCAGAGTCCAGTCTTCCAACCCAAACTGACAAGAACCAGCTCTAAACCATAGCTCTGAGCTCTGTGTCTGCCCATCTCTTAAATACCTCCAGGGATGGTACTTCAGCCACCTCCCCGAGCATCCTCTTCCAATGCTTGATAACCCTTTCAGGGTGAAAAGATTTCCTAATATCCAGCCTAAATGTCTCATGGCACAACTCGAGGATATTTTTTCTTGTCCTACAAATGACCCTAAGATGTCCAGTACATTGGTGGGAAGTAACTGAGAGCAGAATGACAGGAACTAGAAGGGACCTGGAGAGATCATCTAGTCCCATCCCCCTGTTGGAGTAGGAAGACACAGGAAGGTCACACAGAAAGGTGTCCAGGTGGGGTTTGAATGTCTCCA
>VZTY01017969.1:57161-72430 GCA_013400935.1 Turnix velox | reverse complement strand
CTCTGTCTCTAGGGATCTGCACACACAAATGTGTATAAACTTTTATCCACAGAAGTATTCAACTTAAGAATCTCTTCTCTACAGCCTTCTGTTGAAATAGCCCCCAGCCTTGGGGTAAAATGTTACCCATCGTGATACATCTCTGCACGAAGTATCTTTGTCTAACTCTGTGCTAATAATGCTATAGATTTCTGCCTTTTGGAAAGAAGAAAGGTCAGCTTTTCAATGGCAGGCATTTTCTCTAGTTCCACTCCCTCCCTACTGCATGGTAACATGCCCTGTTTTAGTGTTACTATGAGTGAGCTAGGGTTATGTCTAATAAATGCAGATGAAACCTGAAAAAAAATAAAACAGGGCAAATATAAAATTATTATTTGGAGCATACTTGTAAGGTTTCCATTGATTTATTTGGTTTCATACTGTGATACCATACTCTTCACCTGTTTATAGTATTTCTTCAGAAAGGTGTGGAGGAAGAGGACATGTGTTTGTAAACCTGTCTTTCTTGCTGAGCTACAAGTTTGTTTGTTTTTTGGTTGTTTTTTTTTTCTGGGGAGGAAACAGAGTTGTGTAAATTGATTGACTTAATTCATGATGATGTTACTGGATTTAAAGGAGCACTTGATCTACAGCAATTGCCTTCCTCTGATGGGTAAATGAGACCTAATGCAAATAAATGAAGAAGAAAGTAATATCTTATGCCATAAAACCATATACACTAGACACCTAACCTAATTTTTTGCCTGCATATTAATGCTTTACATGCACAAAAGTTTTATCTATATTGCCATTGGAAGCTATTGCTTTTAGATGGAGTCTCCACAGTATTTAAAGTTGGGAATAAAGCATTACAATAGAATTTATCCAGATCACAGTCAGAATTTCTGGTGGTAACAAAAAGNTCTCCACAGTATTTAAAGTTGGGAATAAAGCATTACAATAGAATTTATCCAGATCACAGAATTTCTGGTGGTAACAAAACCTTGTGTAAAAGCTTATCTGCTGATGGAGCACAGACTGGTGGTGCTGCCTGCCTGTGGAATTTCTCTTCCTACAGGATGCTACTTACATTTGATTAAATTTCCACTGCAGTTATCAACAGTCTTTTGACCTATTGGTCTCGTTGGAGAAGTGGTTAAAGCCCACGATAACTTATTGTTCCCATTTGAAGTGGGTGATTATGCGAAGAACCAAAGCTGAAGATTATTCTGAACTGCAAAAGTAAAAATAATGATGGATTGTTGTAGTAGAGCAGGAGCTTAAATGATTGATTTTTTTTTTTTTCCCATCTGGGTTTTGTTGGACTGCTTTTTTTTTAACTTCTAAATTAATGCTTAAAAAAAATAATAGGGAAAGAGTAATAAAGAGAATGTGATTTAGAAGGTGTGGACTGTAAGACGTTGCACACTCTGAGGGCTGTTTTCTCAGGCAGATTAACTGGTGCAATTTCTCTGAAGATTTAAAAAACAAATTCTCTGATTTATCTTGCTGTCAGCTATATGACAACATGTAAAATGAACAACTGTTTTAAATGTATTTTCTCCTATATTTTGGATAGGAGGGTGTTTGTGACATGTGCAAGATAAAGAAAATTACCATAATGTAAAAGGTGACAGGAAATAGTTAATAATTCATCATTTCTGCAAATTGTGGTAACACATCATTAGATGCCTGTTTGTTTGTTTCAGTGCTAAAGGCAGTATCAAAATGTACTGTAAACAACAGATAAGCTTCTGTGTGACAGCTGTGTTAAGCTACTAAAAAATTTTCTGACTACAGAAAGAACATGAAAAGCAATAATATCTTCAGAGACAATCGGTCCTTCTAGGAAAATGCCAATTAATAGTTGGAGAAGTCACTCTGTTTCTAACAACCACATTCCCCCCCCCCCCCCCCCCCCCCCCCCCCCCCCTTTTTTTTTTAACTGATTAAAAAGTACTTCCTGATGCAGTGCAGTTGGGGAACTTGGCAGGCAGTCTGCATTTCAATGGAGCACAACTGCTGCCTTTTCTTGCCTTGGACTGTCTCATCCCAGCTGTAGCAGCTTCCTCCCTCCACTGGCTCTGCTCCTTCTGCTTCCAGGGCCAGGTGGAGTCTGGGTCTGTGGTTACTCACATCAAAGATCTCATTCCATTCTTGAGGCAAATTGTTAAGAGATTTTCCTTCCCAAGTTTTCAGTCTTCTGTAGCTGAGAGCAGCGATGGGTAATGCAGGGACAATAATAATATTAACTCAAATATATTGAATTTAAAGAAAAATAAATAACAGGAAACCTGGTTGGAAACAAGAGCCTGGAATGTCATGGTCTCTGCTACCTGCTGCAGTAGCTGGCCATGGGGTTAGTCACAGCTAGAACTTAATGACCTGGAAGTTTGTGTCAAAGCCACCCTGAAGCCACTTGTGAAGTCCCAAAAGTTGATATTCTCTCAGCAGAAGGCAAGTCCTTTCAGTGGCATTTGTGTTACTCCCAGGTACAGTAGTCTGTTGACACAGGTGGCTTCCCTTTGGAACCCTCTTCCCACTATTGCACTACAAGGAAGAGTAAGCAATGAGATAGGCAGATATCTGACTGACAGCTAACAAAGTCTGGTCTTCATTGTTGGTGAGTTTTCATACCTGCACAAGAGAACCTGACTTTGAAGTTATTTCTGGCATTATCTCTGCTAAAAGGTGGCTCTGCACAGAAGTTATGAGAGAAGTGCTTATAACTGATTCTGTAACCAGATTACTGAGCGAAATCAGGAGGTCTTGCTCATGTGATTTTGTTTTGTCTTCATGTGAGTTACTGAATTGGTTCAGAAAGTTTGAGTGGCCTGTGTGTATGTCAGTTTGAAATGTGGCATTTTGGGCAACCTAATCTAGCTGTATTTCCCTGGTCAGGGCAGGGGGATTGGAAGTGGATGATATTTATGGTCCCCATTCTATAACATTTTCCTGCTTGCCCTTTCCAACACCTACCTAAGCAGGTAACTTGGTGTGGTCACACAGAGCACTGACAGATCCTCCTGTCCATTTGTCAGCTTCTCCTCCACCACAAAGCTCGTTCCAACAGAAGCTAGAAAATGTTGAGAGCCTGTTTCCATATGCCTAGAATTATGTGTGAAGGAGTATGGTTCTTCTGCTGTTCCAGCAACTCTTCACTGCTTCAGAAACCTGTTCTCTTAACTGACTTTCTCCCTACAATTATGCCTTTCACATGAACAAAATAAACTAAACAATACTTATGTCATTTGTAGATTCTAGAGGTGTGTAGCCCAAAGAATACCTCCCTGTCATCACTGCCTGGGGAGTATTAAAGGAAAAAGACTTCCTTCAATATATTTACCTGCTTTCAGAAACAAACAAGGTGTGCTGTTGTTGCTGGTTGTGTTGTAAAAGTGTGCATCCAGGTCAGTGTTAACCAGTCCCATTTCATTGCAATGAATTTGGACTCTCTTCTTGCTTCCAATCTTTTTTTTATTATTATTTTTTTCTTTTTTCTGACTCCTGAGACTTTGTCTCATCTTTCCAAGTTTTCATTGGTTACCTTGGTGTTTTTAGAAACCTTTTTTAATCACAGTTGAGATTTTGTGTGGCTTTTAATTTTATCAAGTGAAATTTATCAAGAGTAATGAGATTAATGATTAAAGTATATACATGACATGCCTAAGCCAATCACTTTTACTGCATGTGAATGTCATAAAATATTTTGAAAATATACAAAGTGACATATCTAAATTATTTACATGGTTTCCCCTAATCCTCTTATTGCTTCTCCAGTGACTGAGCATGTTCTTCTCAGCATGAACAGCTTTTGTTCTGGAATCACTGTTGATTCACTCAAACTTAAATGTATCGTTACCCATTCCTTTTCTTCTGTAAAGGTGATGTGTCTACTGTGTAACTCAGATCATTGATGCTGAAGCATCTGGAAAACCTTATTTATGGTCTATACAGTAAAATTAAAACAATGTCAGGTTACTGTGGATGACAGGAGTATGATGGTTATATGTTGTAAGCTGTGAAACAGCACAGGAATTTTTAAATGCCAAATGAAAAGTTTTCAGATTCGAGAAATGAGTACTTGCCATCAGGGAGGAAGGAAGAGATGATGCATCCTGAAAAATATTGTCTCTGCAATTCCTTTCTAATCACAGACTTAAGGATAGGTTGCATAGGTTATATTTCAACTCAATTCCATTTGTCCAAATTTGTGAGCAATGTGCTACGTGCTTTTTGCCTGTCTCGTGATGCTGAATCTGGGTATCCTTGTGCCAGCTGTAAGGAGGGTGGAGGGAGGAGGATCAGAGGCACCTCGAGAGAAGATCTTTCAGCTTTATCCCTGTCCTCCGTTATTTCTACATCTAGTCTGAAAATTGTTCATCTAAGTCAAAGCACAGTTTGCTCTTCCTATTAGTAAAGGTAGTTTTGACTAGAACCAAAGTCTGTACAGTTTAAGTCTCAGTTTTGTCCTTCTCAGAAGAGCTGATTGCCAGATGATTGTTTTCTTCTTCTGCAAAAGCCCTTCTATATTTATAGTTTGTTGTTGGCCAGCTTTTCTTTCCTGGTCACGCTGAAGACCTCTGACCACTTTTGTTTATCTCCTCTAGTTTTTTCCCCTGGCTTTAACCACTTCAGAGAGCTGTGAGGATATGGTTCCACACACAGCTGAGACTCATATGCTGAGCAGAGGGGCAGAGTGTTGTAGACAGGGCAGTTCACATTTAGTGAAAGAAGCTAAAGCATGAGAACATTTACCAAGAGTTGTGTTGGATTCTTGCCAAGAATTATCTAAAAGATATTTTAAAACTTCTTTTGTGATATGCTGTTTTATTGTCTTATATTTATGGATTTATGACAACTGAGTCTTTTTACAATAGAGCCTCCTTCAGGTGCATCTACCTGCTTTGAGAAATCTCTGCTCTGGCTCCTGGGCCACCTCTTCCCCCTCCTTTGCTGAAATCTGCAGAGTTATTGCTCATGCATATTGTCACTCCTCTGCTCTTGCTGCTGTTGTTCCCCTTAAATGTTATCCGAGATGCTTGACCACCATCACTGATGTGCTTAGCCTCAGACACTGGTGGCAATGGTGTGACCACCATCACTGATGTGCTCACCCTTGGACAGCAGTGGCTCCATCATGGAACCATTGGCTTTACTGGATATAAGGGGGACTTCTAGAAGCTTCTCACAGAAGGCACTCCCCACTCCCACCCCTCACGTACCACAACTTTGCCACACAAGCCCTGTGTAATGACAGACAAATAGGTGGGTAATGTTCTGTTTCTCTGAAAGGGGGATGTCCTGTGGCAACACCAAAAGGCCATTTTGTTCCTCACAGCTTGAGAGCAACTTTAAGACTCTAAAATTCCCACCTCTTTCTCTGTTGCTCCAGAAGTGACACGTTAGAGAATCCCCAAAATGAACAACCTACTCCTTTCAAAGGATGTTTTAGAGAACATCCTCTAAAGTATAGAGATGAAAATTAACTCAGCTTTTACAGAGTAAAAATTACAAATTCCTAGAGAAAAAGAAACCAAAACTCAAATATTTATAAGAAGGGGAGTATATTGGTTGGTCAGAACAGTGCTTGGTGGTTGGGTTTTCTTTTCCTTCCCTTTTCATCATCTTCCTCTTTGTGGCTGAAGATTTTGTGAATTGAAAGGGGTATTGCAGAGGCAGCTTTCTCTATGAAGCTAACAGGAACTAACCTAAGGGACCAAAGCTCTCAGCTAGCTAAGTGATGGAGGAGAAGACATGGTAATTTCTGAGCTCAGTGCTTACTAGTCTTCCCTTCATTCTGCTATTTGCCTTAACATCACATGTTTCATGCCAGGAGCTGAACAGCACAGCTTCCAGTCTCTGAACTTTCATCTCAATGCTTCATAATCTCCTCTCTTATTTAAGAAAGAAATTGTAAGTTTTGAGATTAATTACTTATTAATCTCCCAGGAGATTTAATTTTGCATTTCTTTGCCATGTTTTACTGGAAACGAACTGGAAGTTGCCTTGCAAGCTTGTTTTTCTGTTTTTACTATTTTAGGTTGCATGGCAGGGATATTGGGTGCTTTCTGGTAAAAATAATTTCAAGAAAAAGTGTTTAGTATTGCTAATGTGAACTTTTTATTTTAATATAAAAACTCCAGCTGAAGTTGCAGGGAAATTCCTATTTCCATCAAAAACCATCTGCATTTCCTGGAACTTTTTCAGGAGACAAAACTACAAAACCATAAACAGGGAATGAAAACTAAATAAAACACGTAAACAAAATTATTTAGGTACAAAGTAAAAGCTGCATTAATAATGTGAACACTGAGTTAATTCAGCTTGTTGAACTCTGCTGAAGCCATTTATGTGTCTGTAACTATGGAAATACGCCAGCAGCCTGTGCTAAGCCAAATCATGAGTATCCAGTCAATGAAGGACTTAAGAACTTAAGTTCTTTACTGTGTTCTGAACAAATCATGGCTTATTTAAGTAGGACACTGATTCATGGTTGTTACCTTGCCTTTGGACATTGCTTCAAATTACCAACAGCCTTTTATTTTTTCTGACAATTTGATACATGCACATTTTCCAGTGCTTTTCTGAGGCTCAGATGTGTTGACATGAGACAGCCTAAAAAGCTTTTAATAAAGCCTACATCTGGGTAATCAGATGAAGCTCTGTGTTTAGAAATGTGTAAATTTTGGGAAAAGGTTTTATGTATCTAAGTGGTTTTGAGCTTAATTGTCGTGATAACACCCATGGATGCTGGGATTTCAAAGTCCTGATGGTTTTACTGAAAACTGGTGTTACTGAGGACTTATTAAAATCCCACCAGTGATCACTTAGCACAGGGAGAACAACTCGTGCTGGTGGTGGGAGGTGTCTCAAGCTGATCGTTGTGGACCTCTTTATGTTAATTAGGAGGGGGCAGGATGCCCCATTCTCAGTTTCTTAATCAGTATGGATGCTCTGTAGGATTATTGCAGCAGAACTTCCACCTACATCTTTGTAAGCTGGAGTGTGGTGTTCACGTGTGGCTCATTGCTTGCTTCTGATGCAAGGCATGTCTGGGGTTCTGCTGGTCTTGTCTGGGGGTTGGTGCCACCATCCGAGGAGAAAACCTGCTGAGCCTGTCAGGCTGGCTGAGAGTTTGGGCCATACTGGCCTAACGTGCCTCCACTATTTGAAAAATGTAATGGGAGGTTTTAGCTGCCTTCCCAAAGCCTCTCTGGAGAGAAAAACAGTTCAAACATTGTTCTTCCCTTGGGCTGCTTCACTGACTTTGTCTGCAGGACATATTGTATAAAATCAACGTCAACAATTTGCATAGCTTGAGCAAACATTTCTGTAGCATCTGCTCTGAAGCAGTGAGTAGATGTAGAGTTAAAAAAAACTTGTTGGGTGATGGAGATTGGGAGGTTTCAGCACTCTTTGGAGTTAACTTGATTTTCTTTTTGAAAGATAGTGTGGGTCTTTGGGTTAGTTCTCTTGCCATTGGTAAAAAAAGAAGGAAAAACGCATGTAGCAGTGTCTTGGGTTCCCTGTTACTGAGTGGGATATTCATCTCTGCCTTTTTGAAATCTGGCTGTAGCTGTCTGTAGCAATGTTAACAAAGAGTAGCTTGGAGTAAGTGACTCTGTAAGGGTATTTCTGGAGTCCCCAGTTTTGACTATGAAAGGGTACAAGTGCCTACCTCTGTTAGTGATGCTGGTCATTAATGTTAATTTTAAGTACACAAAAATGAGATGATAAATTCTTACTTGAGTGCATGTGTTGTAACCAAACTTCCCTACTGGATTGTCTTGGGTCCATCATTAATTACAACAAGCTGTAATGATTCTTCTTATTTTCATTTTTATCATGACTGAAACCCAAGGGTTAAGGATTTGGAGAATGTTAAAACATTCCCCAGCAATTTGTAGTGAAATGATACTTATTTCTCCACAGAAGTAAATTACTTGAGATGTAATAGTTGCACTTTTCTCCGACTCATATATATTAGTTTCCCTATGAAATGTTACTATAAACTACTCTATTATAAATGACAGTGTAATGAAATGTCCCTTAGTGTACACAGCCAGGATATTATTGATAACAGGTGCCTCACACAAGCCATGCAACACATAGATGTGCAAGAAAGAGATGAATTTGTGGAAAAAGGAGAATGACTATCCAAATCCTTGTCTGTATGTAGATCTATGGGTAACTTGCTGTTACAAATATCTCGTGTTATTTCTACTTAAGAGCCTACAAAGATTTCCAGGAGCAGATCTACTTGAGAGTTAGATTTTAGGCTTGGTGCCAGATGGATTCTGGAGTGGGTCCCCAAAATAGAACGAGTTTTGGGGGGAAGGGGAAAGCAGTGAACTTCACTAACACTTAAAACAGTCGAGTTGCTGTGATCTTGTGCCTGTTGAGGAGGTAAACTGTGAGCAGCTGGGTTGTCTGGATGGTGGGGGGGGTGTGAGGTGGGTCGAGGGTGCCCCAGATGTCTCTGAGACCTGGCTTAGACTCTTGCTCGAGATGACATTCATGGAACTGTCATGTTTTCACACAGGAGACATAGTTAGGGTTATCCACTCTGAGTATCTATGACTGCCTCAGGTGGGTTAAGGTTTTTGAGTACCCAGGACACATTTGGGGAGCCATGCAGCAGTGCCTTGGGGCTGGGACTTCAATTACCAAGAACCTTACCCATTAAAAACTAGCCTTTCTTTAGGGCAAAAGAAAAACATGTAACAGTCTGATAGCTCCAGCAAGACTGTGATTATTTTAAAGGCTGAAATTAAAAGGAACTTGTCTTTTTATGACAGTTTTCTGCCCCCCAAAAAGTACTTTTTTTGGTGAAGGATTTGGCATTTAACATTGCAGCACCTTGAAGAATTTAGAAAGTTTTTGCAGTTTTATGATAACTTATCACCACCTTTACATGACAAGTGTCCACGGGATTAAAGGGTTAAGCATCAGTAATTTAAGAATTACTGTTTTAAAGCAAATGCTTTTCAATATCTTCATTAAAGTAAATTAGTCTCTGGGGAATAAAAACAAAGCCCAAATGTGTTTGCCTGGATGAGGCTTAAATCAGCATTTAGTGCTGGGTTTAAGAAGATTGCTCATTGCTTCAATTACATTTTAAACCTGAGTTTTCACTGGGATTATGTTAGATGGAAATCCACTGCTATACAGAATGTCACCATCACCCACATGCCATACAAACCCTCAAGAAGTAGCCTTGAGAGAGTAACACTTCAGAGCTGCATTCACATTACTATTAATGTTTCTTAAACTAAAATATACTAACCAATAAAGTTAAAAATCTCTTGCCTCTTTGTAAAACTCAAAGTTCTGCAGTGGGTACCTTAGACTGTCTCTAAATAAATATTTGTTGAGTGACTGAATGTTAACTACCAGTCACTGGTATCAGTTTCACTATTGCAAAAAAACCTTCAGTCACAGCTCCGCATCTCTCCGGACATTCATCTGGCACACAGTGCTTTTGCTCATGTTCATGTTGCTCCTTTTCCACGGCAACTGTTAATTGGGGACAGAGGATAAGAAATATTAAGGGTGTTAGTACAAAATTTGGCTTTTAAAACTCACCCAGAGGAATGCTTTCTCATCCAATCTCTGAAATGTTACTGTTGTTTTTGCTGGCTTTGAGTAAAACATGCCCCTGGTGAACTTGCATCCATGTTTCTTTCTCAGCTACTGTTAAGGAGCAGGAAGAGGCTGCAAATCTCCCCTGCCTGATGCAAGCACTGGCAGCTAGTGTGAATAATAGGGAGGGTAAAGTAAATACTCTTTGCCTCCTGTTCTCTTTATAAACTAATATTGTATCTGTATAGTGCCTACTTTCCAGAAACATTGCGAAAGATTTCCTAAAACTTAAGTGAAGACCACATTGACTTTGGGCTTCGTACTTCATTTTCAGTAAATTGAATTATTATTGCATCACATGAACAGAATCATGAAATTATAGAATGGTTTGTGTTGAAAAGGATCTTAAAGTTCATCTAGTTTCCACCCCCTTGCCATAGGCGGGGACACCTCCCACTAAACCAGGTTGCTCAGTGCTTTGTCCAGCCTGGCTTTAAATACTTCCAGGGAGGGGGCATCCACAACCTCTCTGGGCAACCTGTTTCTGTGTTTCACCACCCTCACTGTAAAGAATTTCTTTCATATATCCATCCTAAATCTCCCCTCTTCCAATTTGCATCCATTACTCCTAGTCCTGCCATCCTGTCCTTCTCCAGCTTTTCTGCAGGCCCCCTTCAGGTATTGATAAGCTACTATGAGGTCCCTGCTGTATACCAAAAAGCAGACATTAATAGTCTATATTCCTACATTAAACTCTTCCTTCAGTAGATTTGGTTTTTTGTTTTTTTTTTTTTTTTTTAAATATGCAGGAGTTTCACATGTGTCTGAAGTTTTTAGGCTGCAAACTGATTGCCTAGGCTTTTTGCATTCTAGATGATGAAGCAGGGTCCTGCTTGGCAAACATGTCCAGCCTCTACTCTCTACATGCCAAGAGGGAAAAAAACCTAACAGTGAAACATAGTACTTGTAAATAAACTATTGAAGGTCAAAGGAAAAACCCAAACCAGAAGCCTTTTCATATAACAAGCTGGATTACATACATGTCCTTGGTTTCATGGTTCAGTTTTCCCAAAATTTCAAAATGATAGTTCCTGGTATAATGAGGGGAGTGTTTCTGAGTATTTACTCATCATCCATTTCCTTTCTAAACTGATTCTATTGAAACATGTTGCTATGTTAATTAGGCTCTCTTTGGTTTACCACTTTTGCTTGGGATGGGCCTAGGGTATCCTCAGCATGTCATTTTGGAACAGGCTGAAAGATAAGCTGAGTAATTTTAAGCCTCTTAATATTTGCAGGTACATTCCCAGCATTTTGGCCATCAAGTCTTTTTTTTTTTTTTTTTTTTCATCAGAGTGTGATGGCTGAAAGGTCTGGAATGTGTCTGTAAGTAATCAGTGCCTCAAAACACCAGAGTTTATCTCTGAACCTTCTTGCTTGAAGGTGTGTGCTCACTATTGGGAAGCTCTCAAAGACATTTTAATGTATTCCCTCAGAGTTAGGCTTTAAACTGGCTGCTCCAGCATTGCCCATGGAGTGCATGTCACATTCTTTCAAGAAAAGTTTTAAGTTGTTCTCATGCAAGAACAGATATTAAAAACAATATATGTGCCTTGATACAGGTTCTAGAATAATTCTCCCTCTAGTGTGAAGCAGTGAGCAAAGGAGTCCTAAAGCCCCCCCACAAGTGTCCTACCTGAGGTTCTGGGTCCTACCTGGGCAAATGGTTGATGGAGAAAGGGCACAGCTACTGATTTGGCAGAAGGCACAACTGTATTAAGAGGCAGGTAATCATGAAAAGTGTGAGTAAGTTGAACAGTTGCTCACAGTGAGCATTACTGTGGGTGTTTTATGCATCATGGTTCAGGGGATCTTGTCACATCTCCATGAGATTAGGCCCCACTTTCTCCCGTGGAGTTGTTGAGTTTTATGTAGCTCTTTGGGTGGATTTTGTTAACAGACAAAGTCAGTTATTTTTCCATCTCTTTTGCTGTTGTGTATACTAGACTTTCCATGGTATGAGTAAGTGAAGAAACCTGTCTCTTCTATTCAAAGGCTCAGCTGTGTTGCAATAACAGGGCTCTCCTTTCTCCCCTCTCCTTTCCCATAATGTCATTATTTGTTATTACAAGCATCAACTTTTGGCAGTTTTGAGGAGCCAGTAGAAGAATGAAACCAAAGGGGGATTATAAATTAAGCTGAAACACTTCACATCCTCTTGACAATCTGTTCTTAATAGCTGCTTTGAATTTTAATAATAATGCCTCCACTGCAAGGGATGAAGTATTCATGTTCTTCCAACTGCTCTGGAGTGTAAATTGCTGAAGAGTGTTCAAATCCTCTCTATTTCACCACTACTGTGCAGCCGGTGCAGGCACCAGCTCCAGCAGGGAACCAGAGCTGCTTTCACTTCCCTCAGGATAGCCATTTGCATTCAAACTGGTGCAAGTGCTGATTGGGATGGTTGATTACATGCCTATGCATATCCTGAAAAAAAAAAAAACAACAAACCGATGTGGCAAAACATGAAAACATGGGCAAGAACAATGCCATGTATCACTATAAATTGGGGACCAACCCGTTAGAAGTGTAGGGGAAAGAGACCTGGGAGTCCTGGTGGACAGCAGGATGACCATGAGCCAGCAGTGTGCCCTAGAGGACACGAAGGCCAATGGTATCCTAGGGAGTATTAGAAGGGGTGTAGTCAGTAGGTCAAGAGAAGTTCACCTCCCACTCTACCCTGCCCTGGTGAGACCACATCCTGGGGTATTGTGTCCAGTTCTGGGGCCCTCAGTTGAAGAAGGACAGGGAACTGCTGGAGAGAGTCCAGCACAGAGTGACAATGATGAAGGGATTGGAGTATCTCCCTTATGAGGAAAAGCTGAGGGAGCTCTGGGTCTCTTTAGCTTGGAGGAGACTGAGGGGTGACCACATTAACGTCTATAAATATGTAAAGGCTGAGTGTCAGCAGGATGGAGCCAGGCTCTTTTCAGTGACCTCCAATGATAGGACATGGGACAATGGATGCAAGCTGGAACACAGGAGGTTACAGAGAAATCTAAGAAAAAACTTGTTCATAGTGAGGGTGACAGAACACTCTGTGGGTCAGGTCCTATAATTTGCAGAACAGAATGGATGACATAACACCTTGTATTTTCTCTGGCAACCAAGAATAAGGAAAAACCCTATCTGTTATGTTTATTCTGGTGGAAGCCTTGTGGGGGAGGAGGAGAGCAGCTACATCTACTTATATCAGCTCACAAAGTTTCCCCTTTCAGGAGAAAATCCACCTTAGTGTGGGTACTGCTGTTATTCTTTATGGCCAGTCAGTAATTATTGAGGTGCATCTGAGAACAAAATAATGTGATTCTCTCTACTATTCTCCATCAAGGAGAAAACATTGTGTCCCTGCTGATGTCATGGGGTTCCTTATTGTAGCAGAATGTGTCGAGTAACAGAGCTATTGCAGATACATCTCATCTTTCCCTCCCTAAAAAGCCACAGGAAAGAGAAGAAATTATCAGCTAAAGCGAGCTCCAGAAGAGAGTCTATTTGTTTTCCTTATGCTCAAGATGAGGTGCACAGTTGCTAAAACTAATGGTTAATGGGGTAGGACTTTTTCATAGGATATGTGATGGAAGGACTAGAAATAATGGATGTAAATTGGAAGAGGGGAGATTCAGGTTAGATATAAGAACGAAGTTCTCACCACCATAAGGGTGAGGAGACACTGGAACAGATTGCCCAGAGAGGCTGTGGATGCTCCTTCCTTGGAAGTGTTTAAGGCCAGGCTGGATGAGGCACTGAGCAGCCTGGTGTAGTGGGAGGTGTCCCTGCCCATGGCAGGGGGTTGGAACTAGATGATCCTTAAGGTCCCTTCCAACCCAAACTATTCTATGATTCTAAGACACCTTCAGGAATGAAACTGTGAGGGAGCTGTAAGAATCACCTGGTTGTTGCTCTGTCTTCCCCACACAACAGCAAGATTCTGGCTTTGCTGGGTATTGGTGAAGGTTGAAGCCATAAGTCTGACTCTGAGGAGGGCAGGTGGTGGCTCTGAGGTGGAGCTTAAATGTAGATGTCCTGCTGTCAAAGCACCTTCAGGCCTGGCTGGTCAAGAAATTTGGACTGTTAATCAACTACACTATACCCATGTAGGCAGAGCCAAGAGAAGTTAGACCAGTGGGCTAGACCTGCCCAAACTATGATATACTTTGGGGTTTAGATTTGGGCAATGTGAATGCTCTCCTTGTCTGATTTTTTTTGGAGGCAAGTTGTTTATCCAGGCAGAGTGCTTTAAGATACTGCAAGGAGCATTGACATCAGCAGAGATCAATGAAGGACGAAGAGGTCTATTTAATCTAGGAAATGAGTGACTTGGCTCTTTGATCTTAGTGCATTCTCTTATTCCCAGAAGGTTACATTTAGTCCTTCATACACAGATTCTGTTTGACTAAGTTTACTTAGGTTTTAAATATTTGTGGGTTTCTTTTGTTTAGGTTCTCTTGTATAACAAGAAAAAAAAAACCCTGACTTGCCACATAATTAGGCTGTTGCTGTGTAAGTTTGTGTAGCTCTTTTCAGACTTGAGAGCAGAACATGCAAATTCAAACCCAAAAGCATTTAAATATTCATATTGTATCTTAAAAAAAAATGAACAAAATAAACCTCTGACCCATTGTAACACAAAGCAGCCTATGGAAGGGTACAGGGAAATTGTTCCCATTTGAATAACCAAGTAATAAAATCCATTCTGGTTCTCTTTTTG
The DNA here is from genome assembly GCA_013400935.1 of Turnix velox. NCBI lineage: Eukaryota > Metazoa > Chordata > Aves > Charadriiformes > Turnicidae > Turnix > Turnix velox. Next base: position 58,098 of record VZTY01017969.1, on the reverse strand, counting down.
CCTGCAGTACCTCCGTTTTCCACAAGTATGGGAAACCTGACGCTGGGTTATAGCAAAGGTGCGCATTTGGGTTTGAGATGCCAAAAATGCGAGGTAACCTTAAGAAAACAGGAGGTGATGAAAGACGTTCTCTGAAAAAATCTTGTCATCTCATGTCTTGTAAAGTTAGCTGCTTTGGTGTAAAATAAGAATCAAAGTGAGGGTTCTTTTTTGTTTTTAAATTACTTATATTTGACTTTAGCTGCAGCAGCCCAGCGCAGGTGCCAGCATGAGATGAGCTTTGGCTGGGGCAAGAAGTGCCGCACGTGGCCCTGTGTCAACCAGTGGCACTTTTAAAAGAGAGCGTAAATAGAAATATGCAGCAGGACATGGAAAATTAAGTTGGAAAATCCAGGCGGAGGAAGGAATTCCCAGCAGGGAGCCAGCAGCGCGCTGCCCTCAGTCCCCCCGCTTCGTTGCACATCCCTCTACCCGCGGCTGCCGCTGCCAGCGCTCATCTCAGTGCGGGACCAGGGCTGAAACCGGCGGAGTTGGGGCAGGAGATCCCGCACCTCGGGGCTACCTCCGGTGCGGCGTCTCGGAGACAGGACTTTTGGGGTTTTTTTTTTTTTTTTTTTTTTTTTTCTTCTACTTCTGGCNTTTTTTTTATTATTTATTTTTTAAAGCAACCCGACGTTGCGTTGGGCGCCCAGAGGATCGAAGGAGAGGCTCGCCGCCGTTTCCTAAGTGGTGCCGGAGGAGTTCCCCGGGGTCGCGCAGGTGCCCGAGCACCACTCGCCCCGGTGCTCCGCAACCGGGGGCAGGTGCAGGGGGTAAAAGCCCCTTGCTGGGGAAAAAAAAGGAATAAAATAAGTTTTTATTAACTGTAAAGGGAATTAAAAGTAGAAGCGTGTCCGGGCTGCCCCCAGCTCGGTGTCGGCAGTGAGTGAGGGGCTGC
>VZTY01017969.1:44128-56874 GCA_013400935.1 Turnix velox | reverse complement strand
GCCGCCCGCGGAGCCACCGCGGGCAGGTGCTGAGCCCGCCCCGGCCCGAGAGGCGGCGCAGGAGCCGGCAGCCGCCGCGATGACAGCTGACAAGGAGAAGAAAAGGTGAGGGGGTGGCGGGCTTCTCGGGCTACTTCGTCCTTTTCCTTCTCTCCGGTTCCTCTCTTCCCGGCTCGGACTCCCGGCGGGACGGCGCGGCCTCGCCTCCTTACTGCCTCAGCTCCTCGGCGTGGGACTCCCCACTCGCAGCTTAGTGGGACCGGCGGAGAGCGGAACAGGGGAGCAGCACCCTGCGCTCCCCCGCCGTGTCCCGCATGTCCCGGCCGCCGCCGAGCCCAGCCGGGGAGCGCCTGCCCGGAGAGACGCCGCCGCTGCGGGAAGCAGCCGCTGCCCCGACCGATAGGTCCTTACCGCTCTCCTCCGCCTCCCGGAGCAACGGCCCCTTGCCGGCCGTGCGCGGCGGGAGCTGCGGGCGGGCAGGTGCAGCCGTGGGGGTTTAATTTAATGTACGTCGCGATATCCCCAAGCGGGATCCTTACCCCCTGTGTCTATTCGCTTGCTATCAATTAGGACCTAGTTGGTTTTTTTTAAGTTAAAGGGGTTTCAAGGGTGGCACCGGCACGCTTGGCAAAATACTTTCGGTAATTAAAACGGGCTGGATGTAATTGCCGGGCTGGGTAGGCGTTCATCGGTTGTGTAAAGCCCCAGAAGCTGTCCCCGTCCGCTGGGGACGCGCATCTCCTGCGGGCCATGGAGTTCAAGTGTCGGCAAGTTTCTCCCGGAGGGATGAAAGCTGGAGCAGCGCCTGGACTCGCCGGGCTTCTCCTGGCACCCACTGGGATGGAAAAACGTGCATTGCAATTTCCCCGTAATCAAACCTTCTGAAGGGAATAAAAGTAACATGGTAGGGTTTTTTGTGGGTGCATTAAAGAGCGTGTTTCCCGTTCCATCCTCAAGATTGAACGTCAAAGTTAAACGCACTGTCCCCAGTGCAAGAGCTACAGGTGGGGACTGGAAGAAGTAGTATCTAGTGGAGGCTTCCAAGACTTTAACCAGTTTGTGTGGATGAGTGAGGGCACTCGTGCGGTGAAGTTGAAGCAAGTGAATAAAGGTCCACAAAGTCTCGCAACAGGGTATTTATTTATTCACTCTGTTTTCTGCAGCGCGCAGTCACAAGGCTGAGTCTATTATTGGCTCAGGTTGCTGTTCTGCTCCGGCTCTAGACTCTGTTCCTAAACGTTGTGATTTACAGACTAAGAATTTTATCTTCATGTTTGTCATGTGTGCTTTGCAGCTGATGATGCACTGAACTTTAAACGCTGTTTGTTTTATTTTGGTTTGTATGGCAGCTCCTTTTTTTATTGAGTCACTCTATGACGGTGTAATAGGGCAAGTGTTACAGTATAAACCATACGTTTTCCAAGTAGCTGCCCTCAGTTTATTAGTGTATTAAGGTTTAAGCAATTACCTCGAATGCATTTTGTTCTAGGTACCGATCTTCTGTGTAGGGTTTAAAACATGGGTACTTTATTGTGTCCCCTTGTGTAGAATAAGAGTGAAAAATGAAAATGCACTACACTATTTATAAACCTATGTTAAAATAGCTTATAAGATTAGGAAAAACGGAGTAGTGTGTGCATTGATAATAAACTGCATTCATTGCACTACCTCTTTTTAACGAGGTTCTCATAATCTCTTTAGTTTTAAACCTCTTATTTTCAAGCACAGGGAAGAACTGAGCACTTTCTAGTCTGGCGGGACAGCACACTGGGGTGCAGAGTGGAAATGCTCTGCAGATGTGAGGTAGACACTTCACAGGACTTCAGTCTGAAGGGTGACCTCTGCTCTGTCGCTGGTTTTGCATAAACCCTGTGTTATTCTTGTGACAATTTTCTGTCCCTCTCAGAACTAGGCTAATTGTTACCTGGTTCATGGGGCTTGTTGTGTAAATTAATGTTTGTGGAAGAGCTGGGGGAGTATCAGGTGAGGGATTAGTGAGCTTGCTCCTCCCTCTCTGTGTGGGTACCTTGTGTTGCCTATTCAAGAAAGATAATTTTTTTTTACCTTTTCTTTTTAGTTTTCCAGTACTAAATAGGATAGATTTATTGCCTTGGATTCAACAGTAGTCGTATTATTTACTTGATCTCTATCCAGATACACAGCTAGGAGCTCTAACTTGACTCACTAATAGCATTTCTAAATCAATTACAGGGAGAAGAGGTGGTGGGGGTAATCTGGTTTGCCAGATTTGGGAGTAGCTCTGGAACATATGTTATGAGTAGTTCTCTTACTGCAAAATAGATGCTTTATGGGAGATAATATTTGATTCTTGTAATGGTCTACTTAAGTTGAAGAACATCCTTTGGTCCTCGTGTGAAGCTCTGTCTGTCAAAAGGGAAGAGCAGTAGCTGTGTTCACAACTAATTTTTATAGCACTTTGAATAGGCTGATTTCCACATTTAAAGTTAGTCTAAGTTACAGAGCTGCCATTAGTATGATTATTGTTTTATTTTAAAGAAATCATCATCTTAAATATGGAGTCTGATGTTTCCTGGAATTCCAGTAATTAGAACCTGGGAAAAGGAGGAGTAAAAGGTTAAAACACACTTTAGCAAAATAATAGGAAAAAATATCTGTGATCATTGTGCAGTACAATGACACTTAGTAGATGGGTCTCAGTTTAATTATGTCAGTCTGGTAGAATGTCTTGATGTGGTTTTAAATTATTTAGTCATCATGTGTTTTTCAATTATTTGAGGGAAATAGTTATTTTGTTAGAGATGTGTGCTGAATGGACTGTTCTGAATGGACAGCAGCATATGTTTGACAAAAGTTGGAAATTAGGCTGAGGACAAATGAAGTACCAATGAATAAGATGCACCACTTGGCTTTACTTTCTCAGTAGTGGTGTTTAAGGAGTTTTGTGTTTGTTTTCCAGTAGTGTGGAAGATAAACCAGCTTTGTAGCTCAGGGAGATTCCGTTCTAGTGGTCCTGGTATAATTGCACAGTCCTGTTTTGTGATCCAGAGGATGTAAAGGTATATAAATCTGTTCAATTTCTGGTCCTGATAGTAAACAAACAGGATTCCTACTGATTCCTGACTGGGTAACTGACTGCTTTTGATTACTTTGGTCCTTATTAGATGTTGAGTTTCTCTAATGAGATACTTTGTGCCTCAGTTTTCACTGACCTTTGCTTTGGGAGTGTGGCTCTGCCAGGCTGAGGTCACTCTTGGCTGCTCCTCCTATAGATGAGGAATCTCTTGATGGCACTGCTCTCCAGAGCTCAGGTAGTTGCTTGCTCTTTACTGCATGAATTTTGGATGTCAGGAAATGTGAGTATTTGGATGTGCCAAGTTGATTCAGGAAATGTTTGGTCTCAGTTTTGTTGTACACTGTATTCTTTATGTTTTAAGGTATTTAAGGTTTTTATTTTTTTGGTCAGGTTTGCTATCTGTTGCCTGTTACTCTGTGGAAAAGGTGATGAAAAAGATGGTCTTATCTGTCCACTTGTCATTGTAGGTTGTTCTTTATATCTATGTGAGCTTCATTTTATGTACTTCAGCTTGAAGGTTTTTCTTCACAGGCTAATACAAAGATCGTTCTAGTTTTATTATTACTCAACATTTCCCCACACAGCCCACATATTTAATTTACTCCCGTTTGCTATGTTAACATCTGCCCTTTACAATTTTTCTTACTTGGAGTCAAGAAAAGGGAATGTAATCTCCTGAATTCATGATGAACAATCTGTTGAAATTGCCTGTTTAATGCATGTTGGTGGAATGTTAACAATGAGAAATCTGGAATTAGTTTCCAGCACTAGAAATGCAAGTGCTTCATAGCTTCCAAGCCTTATCAAATGATTCTGGTAAGTCGTTCCCATCATACTTTGATTTTATCCCTTCTGGTCTCTGCATCCACCACCCTTGTTGTATTTCTACAGAAGTGGAAAGGGCTCTTCTACCAGAGGGTGGCCCAAGGGCATGTGAGTGAGAGGTGTCTCTGTGTCTTCCTTTGCCTGCAATGGCATGTAGCAGAGGGTTGACCTCCTGGTCTTAACTTCTGCTGCCCAACTGCTGTGGCCTCACTTCTGTAGAGCTCCAAACCATTTGAGCTTACTAAGGGCTGAACAGTTTTCATTATAGGGGTGATATTCAATGGGAAAGCCTCATGGTGTCTACCACCTTCCAAAAGGTGTCTGGGTTTCTGAGGATTTGAGCTGGGCACAGGGATACTACAAGGGCTGGCTCTGCTGGAGTTTAGCACTCAGCCCAAGAGCAAGTTCAAAGTCTAACACCTCTCAGCCTACAGCACCTTTCTTTGTCATTGGTTTTTTTTTTTCTTTCACTTCATCTTCTGATGATGGTAATCTTCGGACAGTTTATCCTGTGTGGGTCATTGGGAACATCTTGCATATTTAAGGTGGTCTGGTAATACAAGTTTTGGGATTACCCTGCTAATTTAGGAGGCTCGTCATAAGTACTAAAAATGGATCTCACTGCCCTTCTGTGAAGTATTTGGCTGTGGGAGTTTCATAAACTTTTACGTATTTTTTTTTTCACATTCCAAGTTGGAGCTGCTGTTAGGTGTAAGAAAAAATACTCTGTAAATATTGAACATTTTGCTGTTATTTTCAAATGAGTAACCTTTTTAAAACTATGAATTAGGATAAACATGAGGATAAGGAAATGAGCAATACAAAGGTGGGTCATATTTTGAAATTATTTGGATATATGGAATGCTTTTATTCCTCTAAAGCTTTATGTGAAATGCTGTCCTGTTAATTACTCCAATATTCATAGTCTCTTATGTCTCTCAGTAGTTAAAAATAATTTCACTTCTAGTAGCTGGCACAAGGTTGAAAAAACCCTTGTCTTAAATTAGCCAGAAGTCCAAGTATGGTTATCATGCAGATGGCTTTTTATTTTCTTTTTTATCAGTCTTTTGCTCCATTTGCAAAAAAGCAAGGTGATAGTTATCTGCTGAAAATAAAATCTTTACTGCTTACATAAGAAAAAATACCAGCTTCCCTGAATTTACAGCACTACTTTTCATGGAGGCTCTTTCTGAAGTCTTTAAAATGTGAAACTTTTACTACTATGCACTTAGAAAGTAGATTAATGAAGTACACTAGGCCAACAGGCTGATAAGTGACTACTGTTCCAAAGTAACTCATTTACTTATAATTCCTACTTTATGAGCTCAAATCTAATTATGATTTTGTTTCTTGACTCTGTGACTTCATTTAGGTCTAGAAACCTTAACTGAAGCAAAATCTGCTATGATAAACCCTGGTTAGTGTGAATGTTTAGGTTTCAAAACAGTTACCTTTGTAATTTAATTTACTTGACTTGCTATTCAAAAGAATTTGGAGTAGGATAACATATCCATTATGCTTCTCTGTCCATTGCATTACATACAATATTCCATTCTGTAGTAGAAACTCATCAAATGTTTTGTAAGGCAAGAAGCAAAGTTGTCTTGGTTGAATTTTTATGTCTGATCTTCAGTCGAGAAAGCGTCCTGGTCATGACCCTTCTGTGCATGACTATGTGGAATCATCAGTTTTCTTTGATTAGGGGAATGTTTAGGGTGTTGTCTCCAGAAAGATTGTCTGAAAAATTCAGAAACTTTACAAATACTTTATGTTAGCCTGTGGGTGTGTGATTAATACTGGCCTATTGCAGATCTATGAACAAGTTCTGTGCATCTGGGCAGGACTAAAAAACCCATTTATTTCTCTTTCCTTGCTAAAGTGAGACACAAGCAGGACAGTAGAGCACCTTAGCATTATTCATTCTCAATGCAAATATGTTGAACCATCCCCCAAGTGACACACAGAAGAGAAAGAAGACACATTTGTATTTATACAGTGAACTGTTTTCAAGCAGAGACTTTCATAACATGTTCTAATCTCCAATATTTGTGGGTTTTCTGTAGAATGAAGTTGTCCACTTTCCCAAAAGATCTCAACAACTTACTGGTGTTTCTGAGAAGATACAGGAGAGGTAAACGTAGCTCCTAAAAATGTGCCTTGTCCCCACTTCTTGAGGCTTGTCCCCACTTCTTGAGGNGCTTGTCCCCGCTTCTTGAGGCTTGTCCCCGCTTCTTGAGGCTTGTCCCCACTTCTTGAGGCTTGTCCCCACTTCTTGAGGCTTGACCCCACTTCTTGAGGCTTGTCCTCAGATCACAACTGTGACCTACATGAATGAAAACCCTAGGCAAGATTGTGGGCAGGTATTAAAGCAGGACTGTGATGAAGAGAACAACTGGGCTGTGGCCAGCTCTGGGATTTGGCTGGGATTTGTTTGCTCATTTTTTATGGTATCATCAGTGAGCTTAAGAGTTATTGCTCTGTCATGATCTTAAGATAACTCATGGCAACTAATATGTCTCCTCAGCTCTATTTTCCCAACAAGTGGTGATTAGGTCATTGTCAGCTCATTTTACAGTGTACCTGTGGTGCAAAGGTGAGGCCAACAGAGTGATGCTCCCCCCCCAACTATCTGTGTTCAATCCTTCAGACCTGCAAAATGGAGCATACATTTATGAAGGGGGTAGTGGGCAAAAGAGATTGTTTCTTACTCATCTGAGCTGGTTTCTCTGAACTGAAATCAAGCCTTTCTGCTGGGTGTGCTCACACTGGTGTCACCGTTAGGCTGTTCCTGCTCAGGGAGGGTTGTACCTATAACCAGTATATCTTGAGAGGCAGTTCCTCACCTGCCGCATGCCATGCTACATGCCATGCCCATGACCAGTTCAATATCTTGGTTGCCTTGTTGCTTTTGGCCTGGAGGCTGCCCCTGGAAGCTGGAGCCATGGGGTTGGGGTACGTGGGTTGATGGTGCTCAAACCTGGCCTTGGATCCCATACTCTAGTGGGGTCATTTCTACAGCAAAGCCATGAGTGGTGTGTCCTATGCTGCACTACATTGTCTACCTTTTTTTTTTAATAATTGTCTACCGAATTTTTTTTTTTTAAATNCATAGAATCATAGAATAGTTTGGGTTGGAAGGGACCTTGAAGATCATCGAGTTCCAACCCCCCTGCCATAGGCAGGGACACCTCCCACTAGACCAGGCTGCCCAGTGCCCCGTCCAGCCTAGTCTTCTACCTAATTTTTTTTTAAATAAAATAATTCATTCCTCCTTGTTTTCACCTCATTCTTTGCTGCCCAGGCAGAACAGAAAGCTGGAGTACTGCAGCATCTCTTTGTCTCTGAATATAATTTGCTGTGTACATTCACCTACTTGTACAAATAACATTTTGGCACCAGAAGAGTGTGAGCAGTTTGACCCTCTTTTCTTGTTTCAGGAAATTGTGTTATCTAAGGAGAGGCTAAAATTAGTAGGGATTTGACGAGGGATGTGTGTGTTGTGTGTTGAGTTTTTTTTTTTTTAAACTGAGCAACTCTCCTGATGGATGAATCATGTGGGTGTAACTTATGGCACTTGATAGCAAGCAGTCTGTATGAAGGTATATGTGTAATAAGATTATCAGGATCATTTAGAAACTATTTGGAACTACTGAAACGTGAACTTAATCTATTGCAAATATTTGTTGCTCGTTATCTAATATATCAAAATACATTTGGTTAGAGTTAGGCAAATGAAGGTAAGATATAAAGAGCAAGTTTTTAGCCATCTGAGCATTGGAACAGCTCCTGTTGCAGTTGGTGGAGGAAATATTTTCCTTTTAAAAAAATATTTTCTTGAGAAATCATTTTTCAGTGTGCAGGGGAAGTGAGCTCATGTTAGATTAAAAGAATGGGATAGAACTGTAAAATTTATAAGACATTTGCTGAGTGCTAAATTACTTTAAATTTGGCTTAATTTTAATACACTTCTTGAATTCCTCTGTTGTGGTACATTGTTCATCTAAAACTGGGTGTTTTAAATCCCATTTGAATGAAACTTACTTAATCTTCAGTCTCTTTATAATCTAAAGGTATTTTTCTTTCTTATCTGATGTTTGACTCAATTTTTAATGGGTTTTTTTGTTTTGTTTTGTATATTTTTTTTTACAGAAATGCTTTATTTTCCTGAAAGCCAAATACATGAAATCTGATGTGGTGGCTTGAGTTGAGTCAAGTTCCTCTCTTCCTGAAAGGAAGACTTGATTCAGCTCAAGCCACTAAATCAGGAAGACTCTTTAAGACTCTTAAGGGATGTGTCCCTGTCTGTGGCAGGGGGGTTGGAAGTAGATGATCTTTGAGGTCCCTTCTAACCCAAACTATTCTGTGATTCTATTTATTAAACCAATGTATTAGGTATTCCTTTTACACTGCTCATGGAGCCCTCTCCACTTGAGGTCTTGAATTCAAAACTGTCCCCATCTTTCAAAAACTGCAGTAGCTTAAACAATTTGCCAGGTGTGATGAAAACGGATTTGGATTGGGTCAGGCAGGAAGTGTGGCACAGTGATGATGAAGGTGCTCTCTAGTTTTGGTTGTGTGAGCAGCTTTTTAAAGACAGTTCTCAATTTGAAAACATTGCAGTAAAGTCCCTCCCTGCCCCCTGGCCCACATTACTGGCTGCTGATGTGACAGACAAGAAAGTCAAAATATGGGAGAGCTTAGAATGGCATTTCTGACTTGGTTGTTCTCAAAGGACTGATAATTTCTGACTTGTGTTCTTAAAAACCTGCCTACGTATGGTGAGAGATAGAAATGTTTGTCTTTCCCAGGAAAGTTACTGCTTTAAGAAACAGGTATAATAATATCTTGGAGTGTAGTGATCCTGGGCCATGCTCACCTTTGGTCCAGTACATGCGTTTTCTTTAGACAGCCAGCTTCTAAGTCTTGTAGTATGTATTATTTAATACCCAGAATGTGATTAGCTTGAATGCCTACAGAAAGGCAGGGGTAGGACTTTTTAATAGGGTACAGGAGGGCAGGACTAGGGGTAATGGGGGCAAATTGGAAGAGGGTAGATTTATGCTGGAGAAAAGAAAGAAGTTATTTACTGTGAGGGTGGTGAGGCACTGGAACAGGTTGCCCAGAGAGGTTGTGGATGCCCCCTCAATCCCTGGAAGTGTCCCAAGACCAGGCTGGATGAAGCATTGAGCAGCCTGGTTTAGTGGGAGGGGGGGGTGGTGTGGGGTGTGTGGAACTAGATGATCGTTCAGGTCTCTTCCAATCCAAGCCATTCTATGATTCTATGTCTTTACTTCAAGAAGCAAATACAGTGGCCTGAATAAGTCGCATGAAATCTGAAATTGTGCTCTGTTGCTTTTCTTCTCTTGAAAGCTCTTGCTAATCTTCAGTGCCAGAAGTCTTACTAACTTTAAATTCTTTGCACTGGGAAAAATCCACGAAGAGCTGAAAAAATTGTTGCAAGTCGTCTTACAGTGTTCTAAAGTTACTGGATAGCATTCTTCCTCTATGATACATTCATGTGCGTGTAAAATAAATATTTGCTTAGGTAATACACTGAAGAAAGTATAAGTGGGATGGTTATCAGGCTTTTTTTTTTTTAATAAAGGCAGTGGAATTACACTTTCAAGAACATTCCTTGTATTTTGTTTCAGCCATTAGCATATCTAAGGTCTTTACTGTCATAAAAAGGTACTTAAACTCTTGCTATCACTGTTGTCGTTCGCACTTGCATTTGTATGATAAACTACAAAGCAACCCTATTCAGTCATTGTGTTCGGGACATTCTTGGGGCTGGTGTTCTTCTTCCGAGTCCTGTCTGTTCATTCACAGTTGTGTCACCCTCTGCCAGTAAATTCTTGCTGTTACAGGGTACTTGTTGTCACAATACTTCAAAGATCTTTGTGACATTAACAAACACTAAATTCCCCCCCCAGACACACATCTCTTTCTGTATTTCTACATTTGTAAATGGGGAATGTTGCTAGGAATGTGCCAAACTTTTAGCTGAAGCGATTTGTATCCAAAACTTGTTTCAGACACGAGAATATTTTCTGAGATTGTATGTAGTGTTGTTCCTGGTCAGATTTTTTTAATGCTGTTACAATAAAATAACTCATAAGCTGATAGAAATGACATGATTATTCTTGGGTAATTATGGGAGACTATTGATTTAAAGCTGATGTGAGGCTTGCTGGAACACAAATGTTTTTTGAATGATCCATGGAATGGCAACATCATACATACATGCTGGAAAAGAAATTAATCATTAAGTGGCTTAATCATGCTATTACATTTTAGTCAGTGTTTCCCTGGAATATAAACCCAGTGACCAGCTTACAGCTATGCTTCTCTCCAGGATTTTTGCTGAAGACTAGGTTGCCTCCTGTGGGTTTTATAATCTGTGCAAAAAGATTGGGAATTGGTGGAAACACTTCTGATATTTTTCTGTAGGGCTTTTTCCAGGTGGTTCTTCTGGGAAGGCTGTATTTGGCCAGTTTTCTGAAGGGGATAGAGAGCCTTTGGAAAGAAGGGGTGAGCCTTTGGGAGCAGCCTCTGCGTGTTGCCCTCTCCAGGAGGGGAGGGCTGTCTTGGGAGGAGCATAAGGCTTTGCTTATCACTGGTTCTAGCTTAAATTTTCCTGGGTTTTCATGTCCTAACTTTAAAAAGAGAACATTACAAGGGAATGGTATGTTGAGTGTAGGTCTTGGTTTACTTCTCCTGGTGTATCCCCATATTGACCCAAATCACCCATTTCCCATCATCCTTGAAGCTGACCCATGTACTTCAAGCAATGTGGAGGAGACCTAGAATTTGTAAACTTCAGCATGAGATGGGTGACCTTCACTTGTAGAGGAGGGAATCAATACCTCATCTAGCCAAGATGATGATGCCTGGTATTAAGAAAACAGTTTCACAAGCTGGGGTTTTTTTTAAGAAAAGGTAGACGTTAGGAGGAATCCCTAATTGACTTCCTTTATTGCTTAATGCAGCACTTTCATGTCCATGATNATATAATTTGCTGTGTACATTCACCTACTTGTACAAATAACATTTTGGCACCAGAAGAGTGTGAGCAGTTTGACCCTCTTTTCTTGTTTCAGGAAATTGTGTTATCTAAGGAGAGGCTAAAATTAGTAGGGATTTGACGAGGGATGTGTGTGTTGTGTGTTGAGTTTTTTTTTTTTTAAACTGAGCAACTCTCCTGATGGATGAATCATGTGGGTGTAACTTATGGCACTTGATAGCAAGCAGTCTGTATGAAGGTATATGTGTAATAAGATTATCAGGATCATTTAGAAACTATTTGGAACTACTGAAACGTGAACTTAATCTATTGCAAATATTTGTTGCTCGTTATCTAATATATCAAAATACATTTGGTTAGAGTTAGGCAAATGAAGGTAAGATATAAAGAGCAAGTTTTTAGCCATCTGAGCATTGGAACAGCTCCTGTTGCAGTTGGTGGGGGAAATATTTTCCTTTTAAAAAAATATTTTCTTGAGAAATCATTTTTCAGTGTGCAGGGGAAGTGAGCTCATGTTAGATTAAAAGAATGGGATAGAACTGTAAAATTTATAAGACATTTGCTGAGTGCTAAATTACTTTAAATTTGGCTTAATTTTAATACACTTCTTGAATTCCTCTGTTGTGGTACATTGTTCATCTAAAACTGGGTGTTTTAAATCCCATTTGAATGAAACTTACTTAATCTTCAGTCTCTTTATAATCTAAAGGTATTTTTCTTTCTTTTCTGATGTTTGACTCAATTTTTAATGGGTTTTTTTGTTTTGTTTTGTATATTTTTTTTTACAGAAATGCTTTATTTTCCTGAAAGCCAAATACATGAAATCTGATGTGGTGGCTTGAGTTGAGTCAAGTTCCTCTCTTCCTGAAAGGAAGACTTGATTCAGCTCAAGCCACTAAATCAGGAAGACTCTTTAAGACTCTTAAGGGATGTGTCCCTGTCTGTGGCAGGGGGGTTGGAAGTAGATGATCTTTGAGGTCCCTTCTAACCCAAACTATTCTGTGATTCTATTTATTAAACCAATGTATTAGGTATTCCTTTTACACTGCTCATGGAGCCCTCTCCACTTGAGGTCTTGAATTCAAAACTGTCCCCATCTTTCAAAAACTGCAGTAGCTTAAACAATTTGCCAGGTGTGATGAAAACGGATTTGGATTGGGTCAGGCAGGAAGTGTGGCACAGTGATGATGAAGGTGCTCTCTAGTTTTGGTTGTGTGAGCAGCTTTTTAAAGACAGTTCTCAATTTGAAAACATTGCAGTAAAGTCCCTCCCTGCCCCCTGGCCCACATTACTGGCTGCTGATGTGACAGACAAGAAAGTCAAAATATGGGAGAGCTTAGAATGGCATTTCTGACTTGGTTGTTCTCAAAGGACTGATAATTTCTGACTCGTGTTCTTAAAAACCTGCCTACGTATGGTGAGAGATAGAAATGTTTGTCTTTCCCAGGAAAGTTACTGCTTTAAGAAACAGGTATAATAATATCTTGGAGTGTAGTGATCCTGGGCCATGCTCACCTTTGGTCCAGTACATGCGTTTTCTTTAGACAGCCAGCTTCTAAGTCTTGTAGTATGTATTATTTAATACCCAGAATGTGATTAGCTTGAATGCCTACAGAAAGGCAGGGGTAGGACTTTTTAATAGGGTACAGGAGGGCAGGACTAGGGGTAATGGGGGCAAATTGGAAGAGGGTAGATTTATGCTGGAGAAAAGAAAGAAGTTATCTGCTGTGAGGGTGGTGAGGCACTGGAACAGGTTGCCCAGAGAGGTTGTGGATGCCCCCTCAATCCCTGGAAGTGTCCCAAGACCAGGCTGGATGAAGCATTGAGCAGCCTGGTTTAGTG
>VZTY01017969.1:0-43292 GCA_013400935.1 Turnix velox | reverse complement strand
TTAGTCAGTGTTTCCCTGGAATATAAACCCAGTGACCAGCTTACAGCTATGCTTCTCTCCAGGATTTTTGCTGAAGACTAGGTTGCCTCCTGTGGGTTTTATAATCTGTGCAAAAAGATTGGGAATTGGTGGAAACACTTCTGATATTTTTCTGTAGGGCTTTTTCCAGGTGGTTCTTCTGGGAAGGCTGTATTTGGCCAGTTTTCTGAAGGGGATAGAGAGCCTTTGGAAAGAAGGGGTGAGGATTTGGGAGCAGCCTCTGCGTGTTGCCCTCTCCAGGAGGGGAGGGCTGTCTTGGGAGGAGCATAAGGCTTTGCTTATCACTGGTTCTAGCTTAAATTTTCCTGGGTTTTCATGTCCTAACTTTAAAAAGGGAACATTACAAGGGAATGATATGTTGAGTGTAGGTCTTAGTTTACTTCTCCTGGTGTATCCCCATATTGACCCAAATCACCCATTTCCCATCATCCTTGAAGCTGACCCATGTACTTCAAGCAATGTGGAGGAGACCTAGAATTTGTAAACTTCAGCATGAGATGGGTGACCTTCACTTGTAGAGGAGGGAATCAATACCTCATCTAGCCAAGATGATGATGCCTGGTATTAAGAAAACAGTTTCACAAGCTGGGGTTTTTTTTAAGAAAAGGTAGACGTTAGGAGGAATCCCTAATTGACTTCCTTTATTGCTTAATGCAGCACTTTCATGTCCATGATTTGGAGGAAGATTTCTCATTTGACTGATGTAAAGTAGCTTGGTTCAGCTGTGTGTGGGCTGTTTATGTGCTGCAGCTGGAAGATCATTGGTTACCCTTAATAACTAGTTCTTCATTTTCCTCCTGAAAATAATTTGAAGGATGTGTTTATTGCCGTTACTAATCAGAGGGACGTTTTTATGAGGATATCCTTTCTGTGCTCAACTTGTCTTAAAACCCAGCTACTGGCTTTTACGTAACAGCAAAGCTGCATTTATCTTCCCAGTGATTAACAAAACGGAGCTATCGCCTTCTCTTAGGCATGTGCTGGCTTGAAAATTGAATAGAAGCAAGTGCAGATATCTTGAGGGAAACTTAATGCTGGTGTTTCGAAACACTCATTATTTCCTATTTAAGAAAAACAAACTCCCCCCACCCCCCCAACCCTACTTTTGTTTGTTAACTGTGAGGCTGGCCTGAACAAAGCTTCTTTGGCTAAGGGACCTGAATAAAATAATTTCTTGGATTCTATCTCTTGAGTTTTTCACCCCTCTCAGTGGAGCTGGCTGTGAAAACTCCATCTGGTTGCTGACCTGACCACTGAAGAGCAGCTTCAGCAAGGGATTCTGGCCTTTGCAGCTTCTTCTCCCATTACCTTTCCCCTCCACACCCTCTTCAGAGGACTCAGCTCTTTGTCTTGCTGGCTATTGTGGGTGTTGGGGTGGTGAGGCAGCCTGGACATGGCTAATGTCCGTAATGAACCTCCCTCCCCAGTCTGGAAAACTGGGATGGTAGTATATCCTTCCTTCCACCCTTTGTGTGTCTTATTTATTTAGACTGTAAACTTTTTAAAGTAGGGACTTTCTATGCCTGACACAATGCTGCAGCGATGTTGGCAAGGATCTTTTGTGATAAAACTAATTTGAAAATGTTTAAACAGAGGGGAGACACAGGGAGGAGGGGGATGTTGAATGGAAGGAGTTTGATTATCTTTCATTCTCCTTATGTCGTCGTCTTAAGTGCTTCCCTTACTGCCCCACTCCATATTATCTCTCAATATGTAGGTTACACCCACATGCTGACAGGTGACCTCTGTGCCTTCATTTGCCTCACCTTTGAATTTGTCCCTCCTGTCATAGAAGATCCATGTGCAATTACAGATGCCCTGAGAAACTGAGGGGATAAGGGAGGAGGGAATGGCAGCACCCTGAATGTGTCTGGGAGGCAATGAACCCCCTTATTTTATGAGATTTCATGGTGAAGCAGGCAGGTAAGCAACTTGTGGGACAAGAAGAATGAATGAAGAGGGTTTGACTATCATAAATGGTTTGGGTTGGAATGGACCTTAAAGATCATCTTGCTCCAACCCCCCTGCCATAGGCAAGGACACTTCCCACTTGACCAGCTTGCTCAGTGCCTCATCCAGCCTGACCTTAAACGCCTTCAGGGAGGGGACATCCACAGCCTCTCTGGGCAACCTGTTTCAGTGTCTCAACATCCTCACTGTAAGGAATTTCTTTCTTCTATCCAGCTTGAATCTCCATTCTCTGTTACTCCTTTTCTGCAGGTGGGAAGTTCTGGTGGTGGGAACCCCAGCAGGGTTTCATTTGGCAATCACTTTGCTCCAAATTTCTCTGTACTGAGAGCTGTAAGAAAAAGAAGCAGTACTGAATGATAGGGTTTCTCTGACAGAGGTTCAGAGAGTTTTGTGTATGTAGGCTCCTTTGAGTAGATCGAGGTTTAGAATCATAGAATAGTTTGGGCTGGAAGGGACCTTAAAGATCATCCAGCTCCAACCTCCTGTGGGTCTGTGTTTGTGTTAAGGCTTCTCCTGCATACAGGTGGCAGGGCAGGACTGAAGAGGGAGCAGGCACATTCTTCAGTATAAAGAAAAGTCATTAAGAGCAGCATAGCATTTTATACAGGTTTTTATCAGAAGCTTTTTCTTTCTGTGTATGATAATGCAAGAAGCCATGTTATCTGCCTAAGCCTGTGCCTTTCCCTTTGCCTGACAAATCTTAGGACAACACTGCCTATTTCCCAAACCTTAACTCTACCTTACACACAGTGTAGCAAATTCCAGCTTGTATGAAGGCAAGAAAGAGGGGAGAAAAACAGCAGTGATCAGTGTTCTTACTTTCTAATTATTGTTTTTTATTATTTTAAAGGAGGGAGGATGACAGCAAATGTTACTTATTATAAAAGAAGCTGCTCTTCAGTGCTCTTCCAGCTTGAGAAATTAAATAAGCAGAGAGCAAATTTTGCATTGCAGGTTACAATAAGGATTTTGGGTGTAGCCATAGGTAATATGGGAGCAGAGGTCCACCTAAAGATAGAGCTGGAAGGGGAAGGATGTCTGCAGCCTGACGTGTTCAAAGCTATGAGCAAATCATGAAGTCATCACAGAGTGTTCCTTCAGAGGGAGTCCATTTGATGAATACAGTGCAAACATAAAATTATGTCTTCTAGTGGTGTATTTTGAGTAGGTTACAGCCACGGAGTTAGCCTGAGTCATTTGCACATTGAGCTCCTCTTGGAGTTTCTTGGCTTCTCTTTATACCTTCCTTAACAGACCTGAGTGCTCTGGCTTTTGTACCAAAACAACTCCAGCTCCAAAATCTTTCAAATCTGATAATTTGTCTAGAACTTTTTATCAAAGTGGGGTTCAGTTCCTGCCTGTGACCTCTGGATGCTGCTTTGAGGAAAATGAGATATAAACTATGTAGTGTGAAACTTTACTCCTCTCAAAAGAGAATTTCATGAGCATTCCATTTGGGTTCTACTTCTTTTAGCTGGTGGATTAAGCAAACGGAATGGTCAAACACTCAGTGAGGTATGAGGAAAGCAGAGCAAGCATCTGTTCTTACACTGTTATTTGTGTGGGAACTGAGATCTAGTTTCCAAAGTTATATGAGGGAGATATTTGATGGGCAAATCTATTTCAGGACACGATGTTTTGAAAGTATTTAGTTTGCTCACATACCAGGTGTTGTTGTAGAGCTGTTGAATATGAAATTACTACACTGCAAGTAAATAAAGGCCTCAACCTGGAGATCCACTAAGAGAACATCTCCCCCATCACCTGGAGAAAGTAAATGCTGCACTGCCTGTGGTGGTAGGTGTAATACAGTTTGTTGTAGCTGACTGAATTGCCTACAGGCAGTTCAGAAATTCTGGCTGTACAAGTGTTGCCTTTTAACTACTGGGAAATGCAATCATCAAAAGAAATTTTAATAGAAGATGAAGTGGTGATTAGAAGAACCATCCTCTTTCAGCTTGTTTTTTTGAAGAGTCAGGGTTTACACTGTTACACTGTATCTCTGTTCCTTACGAAGCTGTAAAGATGTCAAGGATATTAAATACATAGGAAAAGGTGTTCATGAAATGCACTGTAATTGCTTCAGGGACTGTAGCACAGAAGTTTTTCCCTATAATAGGGACTTTGTAACCAATTTGCCTTGATATTGGTAGAAAAGGGTGCAGATAAAATGTTTTTTCGTTATTCTGGGCATTTCCCAGTATTTCACTGTGCTTAGCCTTTACGGGTTTATGATCAAAGAACTACTGTGCAATGATGATTGGTATCAACTCTTCGTGCTGCGAGATGTTTTAGACTGGCCATATTAAAACCACCAATCCATGCTAGACTCAGGCCCCAAGAAGTGCTGCTAGACAGGAATTGTTATCTTCAACTGAAGGAACAACTGCACTTCTGAACAGCTATGAATGACTTTGTTTTGGTTGGAGGGGTCCAGCTGTTGGTTCGTGATGGATTTGGTTCATGAGTATACTGGAATTAACAATGAAGGCATTTGTCACCACTAACATTTCTACTTTCCTGGGGTACTGCTGTGCTTATTTAATTTTTTAGCAGAAGAGCAGAGTTACTGGAACCTTCTCATGTGGGGAAGACGGGAATCACTTGTTAGGAACTACATGTGTTTGGCATTCTTGTAAGCCCCTGTAATGATGAAAACTTCCACAACTGGTGTTGGCAATCAATATCTACCAGAGATCTGTTAGGCTTCTCAGAATCACATCCCCCAGTCAAGGCAGTTGTGCTGTTTGGTTTGTGTTTGTATTATGTATTTGCTGGAAGGAGAGCTCTATTGTGTGTTTCTGAGGGTGATTGCAAACATAAAATAGATTCTCTTGAGAATGCTTTGTCTACACTCATCACAACTGGTAATTGTTTAGTGTTGTGTAAGACTTTGCATGCTGTGCTTCTTTTTTGGCAGCTTGTAGAAGTGCGTGTGAATCTCAGAATGCATCCCCACCTTATAGCATTGATGTTTTAGAAGTGAATTCTAGATTCTGAGCTCACGTTTTGCGAGATGATGAATGTTTGCCACATTAAGGACCTTTTTTTCTTTCTTTTTTTTTTTTCCCCCAGCTATTTTGGAAACAAGTTTACTGCATTCTAGTTGATGTCTTCTCCAAGGCAGGACCTGGATGAGGTAGTTCTCAAAAATGCAAAAAAACCCCAACTACTTTCTGCTTGAAGGTGGATTAAAATAGTAATAGTTGTGTGTGAGGTGGATGTCATCTTTTTGTGTCAGGTTTGCTGTGGTCATTCCAAAATGCCAAGACAAAAAGGAATCCACAACCCTCGTATATCCAACTAGCAGAGTGCCTGGAGGTAGAGATGGGCAAGATGGGTGGAAAGAATGAGGCTTCTGCCAAAGGTTCTCTTTGTAGGTCACTTATTGTAGTTGAAATTACAGAGAGCATTAGAACAAGCGGTCTATTAGCAGAGCCATGAAAACAAACCATTTGCCACTTCTAACAAAATGCTGGACAAAAATACTCTCCAAATTTTAAAAATAAGCGAAGGCTTGGCGAAAAATAAGACCTGGGTTTATCTGCATTTCATCAGGTACATGGCGTCCTGGAACGTGGCCCACTGGCAAAAAACATGGGGAGTGTTATCCTTTGCAGCACTGGGAATGTTCTCTGCTGAATTTGGCGTCAAGGACCGAGCTCTGCTTGTTAGCTGGAGTTCACACAGACTCCTTGCCAGGCCTGCCCAGAATGCTGTCTCCTCTGACTTCCTGTGGTCTTGCATAATATTTCCTTGCTTCTTGTATAACCACGGCTCCATCTGGTCACTGCCCAGTTTATACAGTTGACTTTTTTTTTTTTCCTTAAAAAGGCCAGCCCTGCAAACGTGAGGCTGAGCCATATCGGTGGCTGGAGGCGTCCCCGGTGGTGACGCTGATGGAAGCACCCTTCCATGGGGAAATGACTGGCCCTGTGGTGATGCTGACATGTCCCAAGGCAATAAAGTTGACTGCTGTGGCCTCATGACAAGATAAGCATGAGGCATGACTTTGGGTTGACTGTGTCTTTGCAACATGTGCTGCTGTAGCTCTAATTTCTGTAACAAATATATATACATACAGTTGACTTTGGGTTGGAAGGGACCTTAAAGATCATCTAGTTCCCAGCCCCCTGCCATGGGCAGGGACACCTCCCACTAGACCAGGTTGTTCAATGCTTCATCCAGTCTGGCCTTAAACACCCCCAGGGAGGAGTCATCCTCACCTCTTCGGGCAACCTGTTCCAGTGTTTCACCACCCTCACAAGGTGGGGACGATGGCACCATGGGCAGTGTATATCATGGATGAAGGATGTTTTCAGAGCATTGAAGTTCTTTCTCATTATTGCTTCTAGTCACTCTGTTAAAAATCCTTACATTTGCCTGAAAAATCTGCTCAAGGTGCCCCGAATGGTTATTTTAAACAGCTTGACTTCATATCTGTGTCTTAATAAAATAATCTTGTAATTCTCCTGATTTTTAATGCTTCTTCATGAGTTGTTCGTGGATTTATTTGCACAATGCATTCATTAACGTGCATTGAAACAAGTGTATTTATTAATGTCCACAATTGGTTAGCCTGCCTTATTTGTAAATATGTTTGCATATACATTTTGGAAGTGAATTTCATAGCAGTTTGTGCTATGTAGCTTGGCATTTAGGTTGGGGTTTGTTGTTTTTTTTTTTAAGTATTTGTGTTTGCACATGTATCTATAGATACAAGCAGAGCTTTGTCATTTTCAGAAAGCCATTATGCTTTCTAGGAGCCCCCCTATTAAACACAGATTTCAAACTGTTACTCATGTTCTTTGGCAACCTGTTGCTCCCCTTTCCTGGCATGATTTTGAAAAGCTGAAGAGCAAAGATTACAAAACAGTCAATTCAGCGTGTCTGTAACTTACTCATGAGACTCCACTGATTTAGTGTGTTGCAGTTGTCAGCTCTTGTGTGATCTTCCAGTTAACTGCTATCTGCTGTGAAGAAACAGAACAATCATTTCAAGGGAAAACATTAGAATTGACCGAGTCATCACAGTTATGTGAGCTTTTGTTTAAATAATCTCATCCCGTCGTCTCTTCCATGCATCCAGGTTATCCTGTTGTCATAGAAACTTTGACATCAAAAAGTTCACGCTGCCCACACATGACTTCTTGCAACACTCTCTGCTCATTTGATGAAGATAATGGAAAATACTCTTCTACTTGTTAATATGTGTTATTGGGGAAGCTTTTCTTGTCCTTTGAAAGTGGTTTATTGCCTTATATTCCCGGGATCAATGTTTTGATGCCTACAGTGTAGCTCATGTAATGCAATGCTCCTGATATCGAGCAGGACCATTTTAGAGTATTGTGAATGTCAGCACTTCTGAGAAGTTTGTAGAATATACTGCATGATGGATGCAAAGCCAAAGTTCCTACTGTAATTTGACTGTACAACTCTAGCACTGTGGATGCTAACTGAACCAGGTTCACCTCAATATGTTTTTGTTGTGATGGAGGAGCCACTTTATGTGCCAGTGCCAAGCTGCTTTCTCATTGATGGTTCTGAAGTCCTACATAAGCCATATAAAAGTGAACTCCATGGTGTAAGTAGACTGATGCTGGGTGGTAGGCCCCCTGAGATTAAGGAAGGAAGTAAGAATTACAAGAAATGTTCACTTGAATATTGCTCCAGTGGTAGAGAAGACATCACAGGCAATAAAGAGAGATTTCCCCTGTAAATACAAGCAGTTAAAGAGAAATATTAAGCCTGCAAGAATCACTTGCTTTTTAAAAAGCATTTTTCCCTCCTGCGTGAACTATTTGAGCAGTTTTAAAAGATTTCAGATGGGGAAAAAAAAAGTTTTTTGGCTTATGAAGTCACAGAGCTGGAAAGTTAGTCAGCATTATAGATAGAGTAAGGAGTTTTAGAAATTCTTGTTAAAAAAAAAGAGGCAGGATCAGAGAGGCGCACTAGCTCCCTGAACCCCTTTGTTAGCTCAGTGTTGTAGGGGTCCACAGCCATGCTGGTGTGTTCACAGAATCCCAGGGATTGGAAGGGACCTCAAGAGATCATCTAGTCCAATCCCCCTGCTGGAACAGTAACACCTGGACCAGGTCGCACTGGAAGGCCAGGTGGGTTTTGAATGTCTCCAGAGAAGGAGACTCCAAACCCTCTCTGGGCAGCCTCACTGTGAAAAAGCAGAAGCAGGAACACCTAAACCAGGTCACACAGGAATGTGTCCAGGTGGGTTTTGAATGTCACCAGTGAAGGAGAAACCACAACCTCTCTGTTCCAGTGTTCTGTCACCCTCACTGTGAAAGTTTGTAATCTTATTTCTGTGGAACCTGCCCTTTTTTTTTTGCTTTTAATTTTACATTGATTACTTAGAAATGTGCAGATGGGCGCTGCAGAAGATCTTGGGGTTTAATCTTCAGCTGCATGGGGCTGTGGGGTGCATTCAGTGGGATTTTAGTCTGAATAAACATTTTGGGATTGAGCACTTGTACACATGGCTAAATATGGAGCTGGCTGGAGTAAACAAGTGTGGAGCTGTAGGCAGTAATCTGCTCTCCAAGCTGGGGAACACCCTGCATGGCTTGTGTGGCCGAGGACATGGCCACGTCCCCAGATTCATGTGAGCTGGTGTTAAGGATGTTGATCACCCACCCAACGTGTACCTTGCTGTAGGAGGGGAGTGATAGATACCTCTGAGGGGTACAAGAGCCTTCGTCACCCAGCTTTTGGAGCTGTGAGATACCATTCTCCTTGGTGGGACGTGTCAGGGCAGATACGCACTTTGAGAATGCCTGTGCCTGTAGATAAAGGCAGGCAGAAGGCAGCAGCTTGCTTAATGCTGGAGTGTTTTCAGCCCTACATACCTGCCCTCTCCTCAAGCTGGAGTTCCTGCTCAATGTTTCTCAGGCTGAACTTCCTCAAGACCACAAATAAACCATTTAGTGAAGGAAGAAATCGCGTAACAATCTGAAACACCAGAAATGGGAGTTATGTTTATGGAACCAAAGAACACTAGAGCACTTTTCATCAACTCTGTTCTGCAGGTGGCAGTGGTCAACATCTTGAAACCTCTTCTTTTAATAGGCTATGTGATGGAAGGACTAGAAATTATGGATATGAATTGGAAGAGGGGAGATTCAGACTGGATATAGGAAAGAAATTCTTTATGGTGAGGGTGGGGAAACACTGGAACAGGTTGCCCAGAGATGTTGTGGATGCCCTTTCTCTGGAGGTGTTTAAGGCCAGGCTGGACAAGGCACTGAGCAACCTGATCTGGTGGGATCTCTCCCTGCCTATGCAGGGAGGTTGGAACTCAATAATTTTTCAAGTCCCTTCCAATCCAAACTATTCTATGATTCATAGGTTTTATGCAGTGGGTATAGCAGTTGAGAAAGAGTTCCTATTAATTCTTATTTTCTTCTTGTTGTGTTTTTTTATTTTTAAATAAAACTTATGTCAGCAGGGAAAGCCAAACTTGTGAAGTCATCACAAAACACACCACATCTCATGCAGTGCTGTGATTTGTGTGCTGTAATTTGTAGCTGTGCATATGAGGGAATGCAGCAGGTGTATAATAACAATTGTGTCGTACACTATATAAACTGGTCTAACTAAGTACCTCAGGAGTTCTGAAAGAGCTTCTGCTGCTGTCTAAAGTAGTAATGCTTAGAGCCTCTTAGAGGATAGATCTAATAACAGCAATTAGTACATTTGTATGTTTAAATATGTTTAAAACATGCTGCTCACTACAGTATACTTAGCCTCTTAGAAGACAGGTCTAATAACAACCCATCATACTCAAGCATACATTTGTATGTTTAGCATACACTACATACATTTGTATGTTTAAATATGCTTATAAAGCTTAAATGGATGCTGTTTGAAAAAGTGAAATGAAATATTAGCATTAAAACTCAGCTTTTGCTGTGGTGAGGAAGCGTAGTCTTAGCCAAGCTACAGAAATGGAGATCTGAAAATGTCTCTGGTTGTGAGATCTGCCATATGAAGCAGAAGTGAATAGTAAATGTTACTGTTGCCTATAGTGAATTTGTTTTTGTTTGTGTTTTTCAAAGCACTAGGGAATGATTGTGGGGGGAAAAAAGGTATGAAAAGTCACATTTTGAAATGTCATTGCTCTTTCTAAGACTTTTGGTGACATCTTACAGAGTTTTCTCACTTCATTTTCGCTGAAAACAACAAGAAAAAAACCCTGATTTCTTTTAATAAGTGAAGAAAGGAACCTTTTTGAAACAAAGGTAAAGGAAAGCTTAATATAATGGGTCAGTAACAGAGGACAAGAGGTGCACTAGTCATACTGTGCTTTTTCTGTTTTTCCTAGTGGTCCTGCAGGCTTGAGGACATTCTGGGTGGAAATAGTGTGTGTAGCTACCTTAGGAGAAGTTGGGAACAAGGGACAAGAGGACTCTGCCCTTCCTGCAGAGCCCTGTTCACCAGCAGCATTAATCTCTGCTGAGGAGAGGGATGTGGGTTGTCTGCTACATGGGAAGGGGAGACAGGACATGACCATGAGCTGCAAAGAAAGCTGATGAGCAATTTTGTCTGCCTCTGAGGACCATGTTGGCCTATCACCTGTAGCTTCAAAGGATTAGTCAGAAGCTTATGTATATGCTGGACTTTGGTTATCAACAGCAAATGTGGCTACTAGAGGTTTGACTGAACCAGCCTTTCAGGGGACAGTGCTCTGCTGAAGGTCTTTGGACAAACACATGGAGAACATTCTAGTGTGTTATTGCCCTGCTTTTTTGAGCAAAATAAGCTGATGGGAAGACGCTGGGCTTACATCAACCTCTCACCTGACCCCCCAGAGCTGTTCCTGTGTATTCATCAATACATAAAGATGCCCTAAGAGAGCAGGAGGGATTGGAAAAGGTGCAAACCAGCTTTATTTTCACTCTATTCAAGCTATTAGCAAAACCTCCTCCTGCTGATGAAGAAGTATTTTCATTGCCTCTGCTTTGCTTGTTTTGCAGGAAAATAAATATTTGCTACTAACAACTGTAATTAGTTATTGCAGGTGTTATTCTGCCTTTTTCTTCAAATGATACTTTTTCCTCAGCAAAGCATATTTTACATACCCTTGGCACTACTCTACCCATGGCCCCACACTGAGGGATTACAAAGATAAGATACTCTCTGGCTGGCATTATCTCCTGATAAACCTGGGCACTAGTGGGGTGCAGTTATAGCCCTGAAAAGCCAAAAAACCAGTATATTAGGCTCTTAAAAAATAATGTTTCAGTGATGTAAAAATCTGTGCGTGATTATTATTCAAAGTATAATGGGAATCCCACTGCTAACTTTTGCAATAATTATTGAACTTTCTTGTTTTAAAAATTGGTGCTCTCATTTTTTCCTCTTACTCTTCAGTCAGTAGAGTAAAATACTTGGTAACAAATGGCAGGACGAGGAAATGGCAACATAGTCTCTTTCAAGCAACATCTGATACATACGTAAAATGAAAGATGAAGGTTAATTGATTTAATAATAAGGTCCCCAAGACTGAGTCTTATGTATAGAAGGTAGCTATTTGCATTTGCTTCCTGTAGGGTGGCTTTACTGAGGAACTGAGGGCATTTAGCATATGCTGATGCTGAGACTCTTCTCTGCATCTGCTGGTACTTGGAAGGGGTAAAGACTTAAGATATTGCAGGAAGTGTGGGGCACTGACAGACAAGAGAGGGCTGGTGTAGGCAGGGAATGGGGAGGAGATGATTATATGTCATCCAAAAGCTTGGGGGGCACCAGGGTGGTTAATGGGAACAAATAGGCTCTGTTTAGGAGAGGGATGTTTATGTACTAAGTAGAAATGCATATACAGCAAAAAGCCTTAAATATATTTTGTGGTTAGCAGTACTTATACACAAAGCAAAACTCTGATTATGATGCTCTTCTTGTTCTTGAAACATCATCATGTGCCAAACAAGTCCTGGATAACTTGTAGGGCATGCTAATGTCAAAGAGCAGCAGAGTGTGAAAAGGATAGGTTTACAGGTACCAGCTATACTCACAAAACAAACCGAAGCTAAAATCTCATTCACATCATGTTGTGAAGACTTTAACCTTTAAGTGTTTGGTGATGGCCTGTGCAGCACACACGTGCCCCCACCAAGTGTTACAAGGGGGAGGGTGGCTGGAGATTTGTGTCCTCAGGTCATTCAGTTCTTCCCTGATCCTGTTCAGGCTGTGCATTTTGTGCAATGGCATCATTCATGTTGTCCCTTTATTCTTCCTTACTATTGTATGAACAGCAAAATGTCCTTAAATTGAGTGTACTGATGATGGCAATCCCTCATGAAACTCAGTAGTTCCTTTTTGCTTTTTTTTTCCAGTAGGAGCTGCCAGCATGATCTATCTCCAGTATATATTGTCTCTTTTTTTTTTTTTTGGAGTGTTTCAAAGAGTTCAAGGAAAAGTTGTTTGCTTGATTTGTCTTTTGGTTTGGGTTTTTTTGGGGGGTTTTGTTTTGGTTTATTTTATTGATTGATCTGAGATAGCTTTAGAAGAATAAGTCCTACTTGCAATTAAGATGACAATTTCCTGGACAGTTCAGCAGATACACGTTCAACAGACCTCCCTCTCCTACCAATGTCCCTGCTGTTGTGTTAAGATGAATTATAGGCATGGAATAGCACACAGGTCAGATTCCTAGAGTAAGAGCCAAAGGTTTCAGCTTTGGCAGAGTGGCCAAGCTCCCACTGACTGCATGTCCCCAGGATTCCTCCAGGTTAGCTGGAGGGGACTGAACTTGCTCCTCCAGTCCAGCTTGCAGAGCTCACAACTTCAAATTACTGAAATTATTCGTTGAAACTCTGCTCAAAAAAAAAAAGCCTGACATAAGAACCCTTAGGTATCTTTGTAATGTTTAGTAATAGATCACTAATGCATTAGAAAAAAATGCACACTATGATAAAATGTCTACATGTTTGTGCTGAAGGATTTGTTTTGTCATCCTTTCACAGAATATTTTAAAGAGTGTAAGGAACACTAACTTTTACAGGCATGAGTAAAGAAACTATTTGAAAATCTAGAGATTTGGTGCTTTTTTTCTTGGTGCCCAGTTCAAGACTGATGGGACAGTATTAGATGTAAATGGCCACAGCACTCTTGATTTTATATATAAACAAAATTAAATTTGGGGAACTTTTAGTGTTTGTTATGCACAGTGAACCTCTGGGAAAGCTCCAGCCTTTGACCTCTGTAGTGGGTTATGACAGAGAAGAATCGTAAGAGCTTGATTTAGAGCCATCTGTGGAAAGCTGGTTAAAAATATTCGACTACCATGTTCTTCCTCCTCCCCCTTCTCAGTAAAGGTCCTCTTAAAATACATTCTCTGTGACTTCATTTTAATCATTACTTTGGGAGCCCTGTAACCAAGCTTGCTTGTAAGGAAATGATTAAATTATATTCATGTTTGTGCTTTGAAATTGCCTTGGTTGTAGTCCAAGAAGTATTTTCTTGCTCTTCCAAATTTCCATGTGCTTTAATATTAATCTATTTTCATCAGTGTGACCTGCCCTAGCAGTAAAAATTGCTTGTAGTTGGTCATGTAATGATTGCTGAAGGGACATAAAAGCTAAAGTAAATTTATCTCAGGCTTTTAAAAAAATTATTCTAGGAAAAATAAAGTTTTTTACTAGTAATTGAAATGACATTTGACAGTACGAGAGGGTAATTTGTCAGAAAACCTGAATAGCCATTAAAGAAATTATGGTGGCAGAACTCTTTAATTTTGCTTTCACAAAATAGAATATTTGTTCTTTGAAATACTTTGTCACTAGCTTTTAAATTTGCATTATACATTAATAAATGTTTATGCTGGGGTTGTGGTGACAGTTTCTGACTGAACAACCTGTAACATCAGTTGTTACCTTTGAGAAAGAACTCTTTAGTGCAGTCGGTATATCACAAATTAAAAACTATCCTATGCATCTAGAATAAGGAATCTTATTTGGACTGGGTTTTTCTTTTTCATGGTAATCCAGGCAGTCTTCAAAGCAAGCTATTAAAACTAATAGACTGAAATTCTGGTTTGCTACTGCAGCTTTCTTTAAGTAAAAGTGAAAGGATATTTCACTCAAGGACATAAGTGGCTTTATTGCTTATGAAAATGGCTGTTTCTAATGACTATTGGTTGCATTTTTGGAGTAGTCAATAGTATTTAGTTGATTTTTTTGCAAAATTGTTTGTAACCAAAGCCATTATACCATTGCTTAAATGGAAAGGCCACAGCCATATAGTTACATTAGCTTCTATAAATATGTTTATTATTTTAGATGAAAGTTATAAAGCAATCTGTTTACTGAAATAAGTGGAATAGCTGAAAACATGGCTAAAAAAAGAGGAGCGTTGGAACAGCATAACATCCTCCAAGGGTTCTTTATGCATTTTTAATATTCTAATCAAACACAACTTCTCTGTGGTTTTGTGGTCTGGAGAAAACTGGGAGGAAGGAAAGTGCTATTTCACTCTTCAGCTGACTGAAATGTAGTCACTTCCTTGTTTGAAAGATTGATTCTTCCCATTTTCCCTGAGATGTTTTTGGAGGCAGGTGAGGGGGATGAAATACAAAATAGGGAAATAAGAAAAACTTCCATTACCAGTGTGGAAAGAATAAAAACATTAGGATGCACTCTGTTCTCCTTTAGAAATGTATTTTGCTTAGATAGGGAGGTTTCAGTACCACGTATGCTCAAAATATGGTCTGAGAGCTTTAATTTACCTTCATCTGTCAATGTTAATGGACAGAGCAAGTGCTGGAGCTGCTGCTGTAAAACAAATCTGTTTTCCTTTTGTCTGCTGTGCCAGATAATGAAATAAAAGCTAAATTATCACTGATAAAAGTAATTTGCAGAAAAGCAATGATAAAAATATAACAGCAGAGCTTGCCATTAGCAGTTTAAATGGATAATGTTTGCTAGTGCTTGTAACCTACTTCTGTCCTCTGTTTTTTATTGTTTTCTCCCCCTTCCCATGCTGTCAAGGGTCTTTTCAATAGAGGCTTCAGAGCAACAAAATGATGGCTATGCTGAAACCTTGCAAGGGTAACCTTCTGGGGAATAATTTTTTGCCCTTCTTTTTCTGCACTAAAATATTGTCAAGTCAAAGCATGTGAACAGTTTGAAGTGCTGTTTTTATCAGTGTAGTTTTTATCCATCCTGACTCAAGGAATGTATCTGCCAATGATGAAGACTTGGAAAATGGTTTATCTCATTGCACTGCTGTGAACTTAACACAGGTTATACAATGTTTGCTGTGAAAAACTTAGTTCTTGAGTCATATGTTTAAGTGGGACTCATCCTTTCCTTTCCTCTCTTTATTTTTTAAATGTTTTTTACTTTTAAAAGTTTGAAGTCATGTCCCAGTTGCTCACAGGAACTCAGAACAGGGAAGACAAGTACACTGGTCCTAAGCTCTATGTAATTGTGTGTGTGCATGATGATTCTAGTGTGTGCATATATTAAATGTACACACACATGCACAAACATTTAGGTCTTATAATTTCCCTGTAAAGCCACCCTTATCTCTATTGAAATTGAGTCATCATTTTTAAATGCTTGGAATTCAGTTTGCTTTTTATGACGAGAAGCAAGCGTCTGGGGTAAAACATTAGCCATGGGGTACTTGTAAGAAACCAGTCGTGTTTCAAGGGCTGAACATGCTCACTGGTAGCTACATTTGTAGTTTGTAAAAGTGTTTATTTAAAAACATTCAATTGTGAATGACTAAGTAGGGAACAACTGGTAAACTCTAGCTGCAGTATGTAGAAGTGAGTATTCTATGTTTGCAGCCTGGACTCTGTTTTACGGAGCTTGCCAGTTTGTAAATGTCAAGGACACTATTACCCTCTTTCATTCCTACATGATTTGCCTCTGACCATCCTTCTTAAAACCTGCCCTTTCTCCAGAGCTTCTTCTCCAGCTCTTGCTGTCTGATTACTGTTCTAATCTGTGGCTCCAGTGGCTGTCATCCTTGGGAAGCCTGAGCTTTGTTAGCCTGGGCAATCTGTGACGGGAGGTGAATCCCCTCTCCTTGTCCCCCAGAATTAAACAAGGGCATCTTGAAAGCTGGGGAAACTCTTCTAACCAAGGTGTCTGTGCAGAGTGTCAGCTACAGACCACAGTCTTACTGCTGCTCCTCACACAATCCCTTACAGGGGGAGGCTTATACAACGTCAGAGCTACTATTGTTTTAATATTTTATTGTGCACCAATATCTTGATTTTTCAAGTGATGTAAGAAGAAAAATAATGTGAACTTTTATCTGGCAGAAACCTTTGTGTTAATCTTTTTAAGTGCTGTGGGTCTGTATTGTTCTGCTTTACTGTTAGAGCTGAAAGCTGTTGTTACAAATCTATAAAATCTGGGGTTTGTTTCTTCTGTATTATGTCCACTTTGTGTGCTTTATTCCCTCTGCAGTTTCAGAGTGCTTAGAAAAAGAAGCACTTTATTAAAAAATGTGTTTATAAAAGAACAGATAATTAGCTTCTTATTTCACAGTGCTGTCCAAATAGGTAAAAACTGCCTCCAAAGGTGTGTTTAGTGGCATAATAATTAGATATCAATATAACATAATAATTTATTATTGGAAGAAAACCTGAATTTTGGCTTACTGATGTAAACAGAACAGTTGCCAGTATCCACAGTTTCAGTGTGGAAAATGATCTCCTATTCACAGGAACACAGAATGGCAAGGTTTGGAAGGGACCTTCACAGATCATCCTGTCCAATCCCTCTGCCAAAGGAGTTTCACTTAGAGCAGGTTACACAGGAACATGTCCAGGTGGATTTGGAGTATCTCCAGGGAAGGGGACTCCACAGCCTCTCTGAGCAGCCTGTTCCTGTGCTCTTTTAACCTGAAGAAGTCTTTCCTGATGACTGAGTGAAAAAATAAGAAGGTAGACCACAAATCTACTGAAATAGCAGCATAGAACCTCGAGAGCTTTTGGAAAATGATGTCTCTGCTGAAAATTCAGTGCAGAACACATTTGGAAACACACACTAGTACAGAATTAAGTCATGAGAATGGCTGGTCTTATACTAAGTTCTTCTTTAGAGTTTCCATCATCTTCAGGGGAAGAGGTTGCAAGTGCTCAGTACCTCGTGGCCACCTTGCCATTTTAGGTAGTTTAGGTGAGCAGTCAGACCAGAGATAAAGCATGGAAGACCTGAGATGCTTGGACAGACATCTGCAAAAATAAGTTTATGTAGGACAGAATGGGAAAAGACAGTGCAAAAGGCTCTTCCATAAATGAAATTGTCTCTCCTTCAAGGAAGAGTTGTCCTCCTTAGGACAATCTTTCTGAGTCAAGCTGGGAGTGGTCTTGGATGAGTGAATGCTAACATGGGCCTGACTGAGCAAATAGGCATGGGGGCTTCCCTTGAGTGAGGATGATGCAAGCAGGCAGCAACTTGGGCAAAAACATTAAGGCAAATGGAAAATAGATCCTGAAGGAAGGTTTTTATGGGTTTTTTTTTGTTTGTTTGTTTTTTAAGTGGAGCTGAGTTCACCACTTGTGAGGATGAGAAGCGGCTCCTTCAACACCATTTATGATCTACTAAGTCTTTATACATCAGACTGATGGGTGGGTTGGACTCTTCTGTTCTTAGAGGTGTTATTCATGGAGTTAAACAGAATTAATCCTTGTCATTCTGAGTGTTCTCAAAGCTTACATAATTGAGGTGATCAGGGCTTGCATAACTGGGACTTAAAGAGAGTCCAGATGTTCCAGTATTTCAGCCACACTTGCACCTTTTACCCCATGTGAAGCAAGACTCTCAGGGTGAAAAGTTCTCCACTTCACAATCTAATCCTCAATCTGCATTTGGAAATATTTTCCATGCCCTTGAAATCTTTCTGCAGCCATGGGATTTTTTTTTTGTGGAGGGTGCCTGCTTTTTCCCTTTCCTCTCCCAAAATCTGCCAATGGCACTCCCAAATCTTTCTCCCATTTTCTGGATTGTGTTATCTACTTCCTCCAGAGATGGTTTGATAAAAATCTGGTTTCCAAGTTCTCTCCATGCCTTGAGCCTCAGTGTGGCAGAGAACATCATTTAATGAACTTTTGTTAGTGGCTTTTCTGGCTTTCCTTTGAGTGGTGTCCATTTCAAATGCTCCCTTAATGATTTTTTTTTAACATAAATAAATATTATTATATTGAGACTTTAGAAATTCTATATCCTAAACTAGCTAAGTATTAACTCCTTCTTGGCCAATGGAATTACATGATAGTTTTATTGCCTTTTGTAGTAGACTTGTAGAAAGAGTTGCTTTTTCCTCGCAGAACCCTCATTTGTTTAAACTTTCCCCCAAATGGTTGTTTCTACTTTGGTTTTTTTAAAAAAAATCTTTGATCCTTCTCTCCTGATAGACAAGTAACTGCTGCGTAAACTTGTATTTTCCTTCCCATGCCAAACAGTCATTACCTTCTAGGAGCTGCTCTGATGTAAAAAGTGTGACATGTCCCAGGAGGATCTGAGAGCAAAGTATTTCCTGTTGACTAACATTGCTATGAGACAAGAAAATATAAAATAAAACTTATTTTAAAGAGCAGTGTTCTGAACTCACATCAATACAACATGAGATAACTCCATTTAAGTTACTGTGATGTGGTTGGGAACTGGATCCAGGGACAGGTATGGTGTGATCCCCCAGACTTGGGGAGGGGAGGCTTTGTCTTTGTAGTGTGGCAGGCTCGTTCTTCATCCTGGACTCCATTGTGTCCCTGCTGTGTCCTCTTCCTTTGTACCACAAGCACCATTGTTTGCATGGAGCTTTAGATCATTTTTTTTCTGTCCTGCATGTACTTAGACTCCCTGCCCCAGTCATCCCTGTGTGGAGATGAGTGTCAGCACTGGTTGCCTGCTCAGAGTTGGAGTCTGATCATCTGGTGGGTCAAAGATGGGACAACACACTCCCTGTGTCAAGGATGTTTTTTTCCCAGTGATTTTGTTGTCTTTCTGGTTTTAATGCTGAAATGAGGAAGTGAGGAGTTTAACATTTCAGGGCGATAATTTAAATAGCTGTAGCTCCCACAAAACATGGGAAAGACACATGTTTGGAACCTGACTTTGAAGAAAGTAATGATTTGCTGTGGCTGGTACATATATAATGCAGAGGGAGAAATAGTATTCACCCAAGTAGATGCAAACACTATTTTGTGTCAACTGGGCCAGGGGCATGAGGGTGTTTGTGTGTGGATTTTTTTCTCCTCAAACCCCATAGCTTATCTTCCTTGTTTTTCTCTCTGTCTTCTCCCTTCTGGCGAGATTCTAGTTTGTAATTCTGCATTCTTTCCTACTCAGCCTGAAGTTTTCTTGTGTTAATGTTTGTTTTGAATTTGCACCTTCTTTATACCCCAGAACAGTTTGGTGATGCAAGACCTGCTGCTTAGGAGATTTTTCAGCATATAAAACAGAGGCTGAAAGTCAAGTGCTGTTGGGCTGGCACACCTACGTGCCCAAAATATCTTCAATCCTATAAAAATAGTAAGAAATTAATTCTTGTGGAGGGAAAATAAAATCTCTGCAAATATTTAGATAATGAAGGTGACTGACCAGTACAGCAACCTGCTAAATGTTACAGGGAGTTGCTTACACATCACTGAAAGTTGCTTAAATTAACCTGACTGTTCTTTTAAAGAAAAGCTCCTATTCAAACTGTATTAATTCAAGTGAATCCTGCAACCTCTGATCTACTGGTTAGACAAGTTGCTGTCATTCTTCCTTTCTGGGCTGATGAGGTTTGATGCTGTCATTCATGCTTCTCCCAGTGTTGTTGGTAAGCCAGAGCTTCAGGGAGACATGTCTTCATTCAGGATTTTAATAAAAGATGCTATAATAATAATAAAATTCCTGCATCTGTAGGGGAACAGGCCTACACCCTGTTTCCTCTTTGATTTGAAGCTTAATTAGATCAGTGGACTTTCCTATTGTTACACCATGGGGCAATTTTAGTCATTGTCCTTTCAGAAGGGCTCTTTCCCATTTCTGTTGGTTAAACAACCTCTTCTCAGCTGTGGTTAGCTACTGTTGGTAGATAATAAAGTTTCATTTAGTGTCACAGATGAAAATCACCTATTTGATTCTTCTGATCTGAGATATTTGCACCTCCCCGCCAAGTAGAGAAGCTGTGGTTGAAACGTTCACCCATGTGGGACCATTCTGATAAAAAATATTGTGCTTTTAGAGACCTTGGAGATTTTTTTTTTTTTTCCCAATCTTTTCAAGTTTTCTTCAAAAGAGCACTGGGAGGGTCAACAAATTGGTGAAAGTCCATTATGTGTATGAGAAAAAGATAATAAGAATGAAGGGGAAAAGTTGATGTGATTATTGTTACATACAAACATGAGTAAGTTTAGAGGGATTTTTACATTGGAACTAAATTAATGGGTTATATATAAAGTGTATTCTTTCAAGGTTTGTTATTTTATAAACATATCATTGACTAAAAACTATGCTGAATCAGGTTTAAATCTTATGTGAACAATTTATGCTGACTCTCTTGGATGTGCTATGTCTTGCTCTAATTATTATTGTTGTTTTTGCATTATAAAGGTTTCTTAGTCTTTTATGCATTTCACAATAGCATATGGCTGTTCCAGTATAAGAGTTGAATATTTATTCTGTCTGAAAGGACTTCTTTTCTAAGAAAGACCTAAAAATAATCTTATAACTACTCTTGTAGCAGTGTGTTTTGTACAAATGTAGCTAACTAAACTGCATACAAATTCAAAAGAATACATTAATGCATTTTTACCCTTTGGATTCAGCTTGTACCCCAAGGTACACAGTGTGCTTTCTGTGCCTGCCTCATCCCTCTCCTGCACTAGTCTTTGCTGTTGGGCTGTGGCACAATTATCTCTCACTTTGGCCTTTGTACCATCCCAGTTGCGCTTCACAACAGCCAAGGCTTCTTTTCTTTCCTCTCTCCCATTTTCTTTCTACTTCTACTGAGAAAGCACAAATTTTTGGAAAAAATTCTGCAGTTGACTTGATATAAATTTGTTCAATTTAGGAATCATGGAATCGGGCTGTGGATGCCCCCTCCCTGGAAGTGTTTAAGGCCAGACTGGATGAGGCATTGAGCAACCTGGTCTAGTGGGAGGTGTCCCTGCCCATGGCAGGGGGGTTGGAACTAGATGATCTTTAATGTCCCTTCCAACCCAAACCATTCTATGATTCAGAAAAGGGCAAGAAGAATGAAAATCACATTTTCCAAGAAGCACTGTAAAGAGGCACAAGGTATGTTTACAGAACAGGATGAGTAGTTACTAAGACTCTCAACTCCCAAAGGAATGAGCATACCCTCACCCCCTCTGCCTTGGAAAACACCATCTGTTTTGTGTAGCTCTTCTGACCTGTTATGCTCTTGCTGATAGAGTTGCACACATTTCAGCCTGTGAATCTTGGCCTTTCTTGTCAGAAATCTGGCTGCTCCACAGCTAGAGTATGAGTAGTGAAATGGGGAGGTACCACACCCTGACAGATGCAAACTTCTGATAGTTGTCCAGGACCCATGTGGTTGTAATGTGTTTCTTGTTAAGTAAGCTGATAATTGTGAATTGTATCAAATGAAATAAAAAGGACTAGACTCTTTCCTGGAAGAACTGAGTTTTACCTACCTATCTTTGTCATAGAATTTCTTACAGTTGTTAGACTTCCACCTCCTTCTGCTCTCTTGGCTTGTTCTAACCATGATGGGGATGAGGATGAGGCCCTATATACATGTGCCTTATTTGTATAACAAATCCATATTTTTTTGTTCTGAAGTAAAAAACAGAAAATAGGAAGAAATGTGGCCATGTTAATATAACCTTGTACACACATCAAATGCCTCCATTCTTTGCTGCTTTCTATTTATTATCATATTTTGTTTTTGTCTAGAGTAACTATCCCTTGATTGTGGGTACATAACAAAGTAAGGAGTTGTAGGTAAAGTAGGAAAAGAAAAGACTGAGCTTTTGGTGTTTACCAAAAGAGAGAGGCTGCATCCAGTTGTCCACTTAGTATTACACCACAGACTGCCCTCCTATCAGTTCCCTTTGAAAGTCTGTGTCTTTATCGAGTAATTATTTAGGGCAGTGCATCATGAGAGCAGCCATTTCCTGACAGAAACCAAGCCTTAATTTTTAAAATACTTGAAATACTGTAGTTGAGTGTGGAGGGGCCACGATTGTTTCCTCCTTGAGCACTGGAGTTTCGATGTCCCTCTGGCTTCTGTCTCAGCAGTGGGTGCCAAGATGCAGGTCAGCAGTGAGGGGGTTCCTCAGGACTCTGCCAACAGCTGAAGGTGTGGGGTGGGCAGAGAAGGCACTACTGCTCCCAAGTTGTATCACTCCAGCCTCTGAGTTCATCTAGAAATACAGAAGGTTTTCCTAACTCTGCTGAAGTGGCTTTCTGGCCAAGTAGGTGAATCAGCCTGTCCCTTTGGGTCAATACTTTTCCCTCATAGTAAGAGGAAAATGCAGTCTACCACGGCTCAAGCTACTAGACTTTGGTTTTTACCAACTAGTCCCAGACTGAAATACTAATAAGAGATCAAGATCACAGCAGGGGAAGTTATCCCTATTTCAGTTTACCCGATGCCTTAATTAAGAGGAGAGAGACAATTAAAGAGCTCCTGTACAAAAATAACATGCCCATGAGAAGAAAGCAGGGACTAAGAATGAGCTGTGTCCCAGGATGTTTGTACAGACAAATCTGACATCCCAGAGGGCAGAAAATGTAGCCTGGCTCTCGGGATCTGCACTTGATCATTGTTGCAGGAAGTGGAGGAAACTGCATTACATGGAATGATCAAAATTTAGAGTGTCTGTATTGTTGTTCTCAAGAATTATTATTCCTTGCTGCCAAAGAACTGCCTGTTTAACCTGTCTTTCTGGACTTCCATCTTGCTGTGAATGGCTGCAAGTGGCTAAGATGGAGAAAACATGAAATTCCATCACTGAAATTATGAAGATCCAAAAGATAATGAAGAATTGTCATTATTTCATAGAGATTTTATTGCAAGACCTGTTTTGTTTATAAGGAAGGGTATTTAGAAGGTTTGACACTTTGGAAGGGCAAGGAATGGCTTATAAACAGTTGATGGTGCAAAGTAACTTTGATTGCTCAGAGGCATCTCTGAAGGAGGCAAATTTTCATCTTGAATTTGGCTGTAGGGGTGCTATAGTGGGCATCATCAGCCTTTGTTCTGGTGGTAACCTCACTGACTGTGATGAAAATAAGCCTGGGTGAGAGCATGGCCTCCACACCTTCCAAGTCTCCACTATCTGCTCATTTCAGAGATTGATTTCCTTATGGTTTGGTTTAATAGCTTTTTTCTCTCTTGCACTTGTTCTGCCTTGAATATTTTATTAGTTATAACTCCTGATTTAACTGACATGATTAAGAAAAATCACAGCTTAAATGCACTGGGATTGAGGGGTCATCATTCACTTATATAACAGTTTTAAAAATTCTGACCATGTATGTACTTTATGATCTTAATAAATACTTGCTATCTTTTATTTACCAGCCAATTCTGTTTTAGATTTTGATTACTTTGAAAAAAAGAATGTCTAATTGAGTCTGCTTACATACACAGGCAGCCTTGAGCTGCATAAGAGAAGGTGGTGGTGAAGGTTTTGGTGGATGCTTGTAGGCTGTTCAGTGAAGATCTCTGCATCTTTATGGCTTTTTGATCTCTTTTCAGGGGTTGGAGAACCTACAACATGTTGGAGGGTGGACTGTTTATTTTCTCCAAGTTGTTTTTATGTACTCTGAAATATTGAAGTGAAAATAGCTGGATAGGGCGTAATCAACATTTTCAAAGATCTTTCTTTTAAAAGAGGCTATTTTTTTCCCAGCCCTTGGTGGTCACCACCCATTTTCCTGTGCTGTGTGCACCCCTCTCATTGTTCCTACCCACAGGGACTCTTTCTGTGACTCTTTCAGCGATGTGCCACCACAACGAGAGTCTGATGGTCTGAGTCTGATGACGAACTGGGCTTTTCACCCACAGGTGTTGGTGGAAATTGCCCAAGGTGTGAGACTGTGAGATCACACAACTTGGGTTTTGTCAATAATTTTCATCCTTACTCAGTTGTTTATAATTGAGTTTGAGGCTGATGCAGAGGGTACACAGTGCCACTGATAGTGAAGTAGTGTGCTGGTAATGCTTAGTTCCTTAGGTTTAAAGTAAAGCTTAGTTAAAAAATAATCCTCATTTACCTGCAGCTGCTCCATCTTGGTAAAAAAAAACTGGTTGTGGTTTGATATGGGCTAGGATGTGGTCAGTGCCACATCTGAAAAATTATGCTGGTTTTGAGTTTAACTTCTAGCCATCCTTCCTCTGCCTGTGAATTGCACTTCGTTCACCTTTAGCTTTAACCCTCTGGTGAAGAGATAAAGCACATCCTTTGGTATGTGTTTTTTTAGAGTAGGTAAATAGTTGGGTTATCAGAAAACAGATCTTAGCAATACCTGCTGAGCTTCTGAGCAACAAGATGTGTGGACCCCTAGATTAGCTGTCAAAATTGACTGATTGCTACAAGAAATGCCACAAGATAAGGATCTGTAATCTCTCTAACATAGATCACTGATAGACATCTTGGATTGTGCATTGTCATTATCCCCATTGATGCAGTGGGATCCCAACTTGAGTTGTGCTGCAGTGACTCTTGAACACATAAGTGAAAACTATGAAGAAAAGCAGAGTGGCCAAAAGAACCTGCTGATTTGAAAGTTCAGCTTTGGCTAACACTGGAACAGTCCTTTCTGTAGCACTGTTTACTGGATTTGGTGGTGAGTTTTTGTAGTCCACGGGTTATCTCTGAAACTTGTCTTCCTTGGCTGGTTGGTATCAGAGAACTGACTGCCACAGGGAAGGAATCATCTTGATGGAGCAGAGCAGTGCAAAACCAGTCTTGGAAGGGAAGACTGATTTTAGATAACTTTGTGCTCATATGACTATGATTTGACTGTGCTTGATTCACTTAGAAGTTATTGTTGTTAGAGAAGATGAAGTATTCCACTGATCCATTTTATATGTGGGCTACAGCAGGTTTACAAGGAAGTTTTGGAGCTGTCCTGACCCTTCCTATGACTGATGCTGGGTCTTGCTGAGCATGCAGTGACTTGGAGGAGGAAACTGCTCTGTCTGAAAGCTAATCCATGAGAAAAAAGTATCTCTGCCATCTAGCCCTAATGAAGGGAATGTGTTAAAGAGGCAAAAATGCCATGCCTCTATCTGCTCTAAGTGCTGATCAAGCAGGAGCCTTGCATCTCCTCTGCGGATGTGGGCCTCCTTGGGGTTCCTCAGGCTCCAGGAGCAATATGTTAAGCATGTCCTCCAAGGTACCTGGTTCATACTGGCCTGGCGACTGCAGGACGGGCTGCACTCACAAGCAGCATCATAAAATAATCCAGGACTAGATAAATGGCTGCTGAAATCCTAATACTTATCTTTCTGGTTCAAGGTACTCATAAAACTTGAGAGAAAATGGTAGAACATAAATCCTGCAGACGTTGTTTTGCTTACTATGATTAAATTTATCAGACTCTGGTGACATATTGTGAACCTATGTGATTTTTTTTTTTAAATAAGTACTCCTGCAGCTTCAGTGAAGTTTTCAGCATTGAATTCCCGAAGTATCATTTAGCTGCTGTGACAGCTTTGGTATCCACAATAACTGAAGTTGCAGGTGCAAAGTGTTTTTCTTTCAGTAGTATCTATGAATGCAACTAGTGGTATAAAAAAGATGCTGATTGTATAAGCATTTAAAAACTGTATAGGTGTAATGCTTTTTATCCCAGCACCTCATCCAGGAATATTTATGAAAATAAAGGAAGTATAAGTCCTGGCACTACTTAATATTTAAGACTAAAGGCACCATCAGAGCTTCTCAGGCATTGGAGAAGTTAATCTTACATGGGGTTTTGAAGTCCATATGGAGTTTATACTGTCTGAAGAGGTGGTGTGTTCCTCATTCAAGAAAACCTTCCTGGCTGTGTTACTGCCAGCTAGGGTGATCCTAGGGAGACAGAGTCTCAGCAAGTCACATAGATGCTCAAAGAGAGGAGAAATCTTGGTATTCACTGAGGCTTCATCTCTTGATACTCTAGTTGTACTAGCCAAGTCCCTTATCATTGTGCCAAACATCCTTTTAAAAGCCTGATGAGAATGGAAATGAGTTCCTCACTCTTAATAGGATCTCTTCCTGGTTCTGTCCTTGGGACACTCATGTTTCTCATTTTCCTGACTGTCATTTAAACTTTGAGGAAATTAATGCATCATATATTGATATGGCAGCAGGTGTCAAGTGTTGCAGAGTTAGCAGTGGTTTGTCATTTAGTAGGAATGTACAAAAGCACTGGAAGTCCCCCATTCAAATCAAGGAGTTACTGTAAGTTAGGGCAGCTTTAAAGGAAGGGTGGAAGGTATTTAATTTCCTTAATTTTTGCAGTAGCCCTTTTTGTAAGTAGTTTTTTCTTGTTACCATTGAACTCTTATTTCCTCTCATAATGAATTCCCCATTTTGGCATTGTTTGTATTTGTTTTGCCTGTGTAAAGGGTACCATATCCCACTGTGATATAACACTGCCTTAACACTTAACAGCCATGAGCATGTGTTTTCAAGCAACTTTTCTCCTCTTAATACAAGAATAACTCTGCATTCTTTCCCTTCCAATCATTCTTGCTGCTGTGGTGAACCTGAGCATCTTCTGGGGTCTTCTCAGACTTTAGAAATAGTTATTTTCAATGGAAGGAGGTATAAGGTGGGATCTGTGGAAACTATGGTTTGATTCTCAGCTTTCATACTTTGGCCCAAGTAAACTGCAGTTTGTAACAATTTTTATTTACTGGTGGTCACTTTTATTACTTTAACAGAGGGGGTGGCTTTCATAAGCACAGCATGACATCCAGAATAAACTGCTTTTCGGGTAAAATGATTGCAAACACTTTTAAAAGGAAAATTTAAGGCTGAGTCAGTGTGAGTGCTGGCTGCTTGGTGTCTGTGCCAGCACACCTCTGGAGCTGTCAAATGGTGTGGTTCAGAGATAGCTACAGAGAGCCTCACAGCCAGCAAAACTCCTTTATAGATATTATGCAAGCTTAAATCATCTAGGGATTTGCCAAGGAGAAAGCAAAGCAAAATATAAACATACAATAAAAAATGGATTTGCTGGTTGAAAATAGATTTCTGTTGTTATCTAAGAGCGATGCCTGTTCAAATATTTGTATTGAGTTTTTATTGGTTTGAATTAGAAAATCTCTAATGCTAAATATCTCTTTTTTCTTTCATTTATACATACTGTATTTTTTTATCTTTGCATCCCTAGAATGTATTTTTCTTTCTCTGCGAGTTAGGATTGGAAGCTTTAGCTCTTAAACCATTTGAAATGTGCATTTACTGCAGAATTTTCATGTGACAGCTTAATTAACTGTGGATTCTTGACCTTTTAAAGTGCTGGAGCTGGAAACATTTAATAACCCGCCATTGGATATAAAGTAATACGTTTGTTGTTTTACTAGCTTGCATACATGGCAGTTTGAAGCAAAGTCCAAGGGTCACCAAAATCATCAAGTGAACTAAAGTCAGTCAGTCTGAACTATGTATTTCCAAGCATTGCACCAATGTGTCACACAGTGTGTGTGCAAGAGTGAAGGCTGTCAGATGACATACCGGCTATTTTTATGCCAGTTGTGGATTACAGTTCCTACAAAAGCCTCTGAGATCTGGAGCCTGCAAGGTGGGAGTGTAATTCAGTGCAATTACTCTGCTGCCTAGTCTTAAACAAGCAAGAGCTGTGTGTACACAACCAAAGTATTGACCCAGATGAAATCATTGAGAGCAGCATAACCCTGAGCAGAAGATTACTATCGCGGCAAGTCCCCTCCAGCATCTTAAAGGAGGCCACCAATGTCCTTGGAAGAAGGGAAGATCACTGAAGCTGATCATCCAGCACCTTTACTGACTGAGTGGGTAACAAGGGCTTTGAGGGGTAACTGCATGTGAGAAGGACCAGGGAGATGTATGGGGTGGAAGTGGTGGGCAGTACTTA
This sequence comes from Turnix velox, assembly GCA_013400935.1. Taxonomy (NCBI): domain Eukaryota; kingdom Metazoa; phylum Chordata; class Aves; order Charadriiformes; family Turnicidae; genus Turnix; species Turnix velox. Next base: position 15,222 of record VZTY01017969.1, on the reverse strand, counting down.
CTGCTGGAGGTTTAGTATTGTTAGGCTGCAGGGTGTGAGTGTGGTCAGAGGAGCAAAATATCAGGTCACTCCTTCTCTGCTGAGATGGAGTTGTGTGGGTTATCTAACCCTACTTCAGACTAGCAAATGAGCCATGTATGGTGAGACACTGGAACAGTTTGCCTGGAGAGGTTATGGATGTCCCCATCTCTGGGGGTGTTTAAGGCCAGGCTGAATGAGGCACTGGGCAACCTGGTCTAGTGGGAGGTGTCCCTGCCCATGGCAGGGGGGTTGGAACTAGATGATCTTTAAGGTCCCTTCCAACCCAAACCATTCTGTGCCTGTAAGTAAGCTTCTGTGCAGGGGGGGTGGTCTCTTTCCCCCAGTGTCTGAGTCACAGGGACCTTCTGTGTGTGCCCAGGTGGGGAAGGCAGTGGCAGCAGCACAGCCCAGGCTGATTGTCTCCTGGCTACCAGAGTCATCACAGCCCTGAGTGACAATCCTTAAGCTGACATGGTGTTTTGCAAGGTTATTTAAGCCAGGGGGGTTATGTGGGGCTTCAGGTTTTGCTAATAATTTGCCATACCTGGAGTTTCCAGTCCTGCAGTGAGAGAGGCTTTGGAAAGACAGATTATGATCTTCACTCTTGGTGTGTAATACCTTCCTCTGCCGACATTCCAACCAGTTTCAGGGAAGCAGTGTTGTAAGGGGCTCAGAGCTGAGCAAGGGGGGAGGAATCTGGCTCTCAGGATACATTCAAGGTCTTCATATACCCCTCTGGACCCAGCAAGTGGGATTGGGTGCTCTGTACCTTTGTGAGGGTGTATCCTTGGGATTGGTTTGTTGTTTGGTCCCTTGGCAGAAACATGGAGAGCTTTTGCTCCTGAAAATTCAGGAACTTCACCCAAAAGAGGGCAAGTACTTGCCAGTTGTTTGGCATCTTTGCTCACATACACTCGCCTGCAAATTCTATTTTCAGAGTGCCAACTAAACATGGCCAGGAAGGGAGTGGGAGATCATGTAAGCAGCTATCCCAGGGTACAATGCCATGCTGGGTTTCTGTGGCAGGGAGCTGCCTGTGCTGCCTAAACTCTTCCATTCCCTTTGGCTTGCATGTTGAAGTGTTGTGGCCCCAGAGCATTGTCCAGCAGCCCTGGGAGAATCCTTGCTGGGAAGCGGCGCCTTCCTTTTCCGTCTCCTCCAGCCCTCCCAGCACCCTCTGCTCAGCCAAGTCCTGAGTGGAGTCCCCTGAGCCCATGTGTCAGCTCAGTTACTTTATTTCTGGTGGAGATTTGAGTGTCTCCATTCCTTCCTTCTTGCTTTGTAGAGTATGACCATGCTGCAGTTGCAATGTGAGAGGGCACGTGTCCTGCCAGATCCCAGAATTCCTGAAGAAATGTCAAGGAGTTCCTGGGAAGCTTCCCCTTCTATACCTCTGGGGTTTATACCAGTGTATAGGGGCGTTCATTTGTGGTGACTCTTCTTCTCTCTCTCCCCTCTGTGCTTATAAAAACCTGATGCAGCTTTTGCTGAGGGAGGATTCTGCCCCTGCTTGCGTCACTTTGTCCCAGCAGTGACGCACACGTCTGCTGCTCTTTTTTGCCACGTAAGTGGGAGGTTTATGTGCTGGAAGGGAATGATTCATGCATTAGCTAGAATTTAGGCCTTTTCTCTATTGCCCTAACAGTATATGAAGGGGATTTGGTGTCAGCCTTTCCTTCAGAGGGGCAGACTGTATGTAGGGTGGTGACATTTTCACTCTCAAGTTGTGGGTAGGGTAGTCTTACCTTGCCTGGGTAAAATGCTAATCCCAGGCATAAAACAGGGGTAGCTGCAGAGACTTCCTAGCCCACTGCCTGCAAACTAAAAGTGTTAAAATACTGGTTTTTGGGGCAGAATTCTGTCACTCGACTGCAATTTTTGTAGGCTTTTGCAGCCAGACCGAGTCAGCAGACAAATGGCTGCTGGGGACAGAGGCGTCCCTGGGAGGGACAGTAACAAGGCGTGTAGGGCTGGAGCACCTTTCTTGTGAGGACAGGCTGAGAGGTGAGGTTGTTCAGCCTGGAGAAGAGAAGGCTGCAGGAAGACCTTATTGCAGTCTTTTAGTATCTGATGTGGGCTTACAGGAAAGCTGGGGAGGGACTTTTTACAAAGGCGTGTAGTGATAGCATGAGGGGTAATGGCTTCAAACTGGAAGAGGGTAGATTTAGATTAGGCATCAGGAAGAAATTCTTTACTCTGAGGGTGGTGATGCATTGAAACAGGTTGCCTAGAGAAGCTGTGGATGCCCCATCCCATGCAGTGTTCAAGACCAGGCTGGATGGGGCTTTGAGCAAAACTTAAAGTGGGGGATGCAGGGAGATTTGAACTAGATGATCGTTAAGGTTCCTTCCAACCCAAACCATTCTATGATTATGTGGTTCTGTCTGTTGGGAGGGAGGGGAAGCTGCATGGGGGAAGCAGGAGGGTGTTTTGGGGCCCTTGTTGTTTGTGCAGGGCTGGCTACAATTGCAACGAGACTTGAGGCTGTGCTGAAGGGAGGGAAGAAGATGAAGAGGAACATTGAGGTGCAGGAAGCTACAGAGGGGGAAATGCTTAACAAGCAAATTGTTTGTTTATTTAAAATGATAATGGGTGAGCAACAAAGTCCTTTGAAAGCAACCAGGCAGACTGATGCTTCCCCTTGTTTTCTGATGTGAGAAAGATCTCGTGCAGTGTGTCGTGAACAACGATGTCTCTCTGCAGAGAAACAAGCACACCAGTCAGAAGCTGTGTTAAGGGAAAGCATCTGCAGCTGGGGGAAAAAAAATAATTCTCTGCTCATAGCATTAGTTATTAGAAACCCTGAGCAACCCATGGTTAGTGAAACCAGCTTGTCTCATTAGCCACACTTCAAAATTATATTTGCAGAGGTTAGCAAAACTAAATATTTTTCTTTGTGGCTGGAGTGGCGTCATGAGAGACCCTGTCTTATACAACCTGGGTTTGCTGCACCAATTGCGACACTGCTCTGGCCTTGCTTCCCAAAGTTTTGTATTTAAACAAGGAGGGATTGCATCTTGCTTTGCCAGAGTTGGTTCTAATGTGAAAATTGCAGGCTCTAGATTTACAGCAGAGCTCAGACATTCACGATGGGAGTTAAATTTTCCAAGCTGCAGTTGGGTATTCTCACGAACATTGTCACGTAGGTTGTGTTATGTTTGGTTTTCGGTTTGCTTCTACTCTTTTTATTTCATTGGTAGAATTAGAAGCTGCAAAGATTTGTCTGGCATCTTTATAGACAGAGCTTGGAGACATTTTCCTTTATGGACAGCAAGAGCTTCTTGCTGTTGTTCACATAGCTTTCCTTCCCAACCTACCTTGAGGAGGACATGGGGAATTTTCTGTCCTATATTCTCAGACAAAGAGGGGGTGATTTTTTGTGTATGGATGCAATATGGCTCTTACTTGCCAAGGATAAAAGTAAGGAGTTAGTGTCACCTTATGAATGTAATTCTTTAGATTCAAACTAAGGGCGAGGAGGAACAATGTTCACTCCAGCAATGCCCCTGAAGTTATAACTGAAGTTGGACACTGCTGTAACACGCTGAAATGTGTGTAGACCTCATCCCGTGCTTATCTCCTGTAACAGATGCCATGTTAGAAAATATTCACCTCAGGCAAAAATAATTGTGAAAGAGGTTTGCTGAGGGCTGATGGTGGATCTTGAGAAGATACCATAAGCATTTATGAGGCCCCTTGCCCTCTTAGCACACCCACTGGGGTGAGCACCTATCTGATCCCTAAGCCTATGACCTGCTTCACGTGTTTTGCAGCATGAGGGCTCTACTGATGAGCTGTGGATGATGCTGTTGAATGCACAGACATGCCTGGGGCCCAGTAAAAAAAAATGACAGTAACTTGACTCTTAACATTTAATATGCACCCTGGCTTTTTCTCCTTTCTAATTTATGAAGCCATCAGCAGTTTCCATGCTAGAAGGTTTTGCAGCCAGCCTAGCTCTTCTAGAAATGGTTGGTTTCATTATAAAATCATAGAATGGTTTGGGTTAGAAAGGACCTTAAAGATCATCTAATTCCAACCCACCTGCCATGGGCAGGGACACCTCCCAACAGACCAATGCCTCATCCAATCTGGCCTTAAACACCTCCAAGGAGGGGGCATTCACAACCTCTCTGGACATCCTGCACTAGATTAAGTAACATTTACTAATTTTTGATGACAAATGTTCCTCTGTGACTTATTAGAATACAGCATTACTACAGCATTAGAATGTATTACCATTTATGCAGTTTTATATGAGGCCAGCCATGACTAGAACAGTTTGTAGGATTAACTGATTCAATTAATATTTGGTTCTCCTTATCTTCTTCCCACAAAGTATATATTTATTGAAGATTTTTCTTTTTCAGTTGATGAATTTTTAGTTTACAGGCTGATTATTTTATACTGACACTGGAAAAAAGCAGGTTATTTAGGTGGCCTTGCAGAGGCAGAGCTGCCGGTGGTGATTGTAGAAGTGAAATGGGCAGGCACAGCAGCAAAAATGGTGGAGCTCATCTCTGCACCCTGCTCAGTGTTCATCCAAGCTGTGCTGTTGTCACTGGTACAGCATTGCAGGACTCTGTCTGAAAAGAAATATATTCTATGTTGGCATGACTAAGATGCACATCCTTAAATCATGCAGGTGAAGGAAACTTGTAGCATCGGTAGAACTATGAGGGTTTGAAATAGCTGATGGTTTTCAGTGGATTCAGGTTCTTTGTGTTCTGAAATAAGATTTATGCTTTATAAAAAGAACCTTGGAGCCAGTGAAGCTCCCTATTAAACTGTCCTATTCTAAATCTATTATATATATAGCTCTCATGTTTCTCATGTGGTTAAATTTAGCTTTATGTCCCTCAGTAGCTTAATTTTGCATTCTTGCTTCATAAAATGCCTTCCCCGTTGCTATTTCCTGCACTTGTGTTCTCTGTGAAGTTTGAGGGAGACTGGCTCTATCATTCCTGTCATTTTACTCAAGAAAGAATCTGTTTTCATAGACAATAGGGAGATGGGGGTTCAGTTAGAATAGTTTCTATAAAGCTATTCTTAGAAGCAACAGCATTTTCTTTCCCATTTTGTATCTTTCTTGGTCAAGGAAAGGTAATTTTCTAGAATAGTGTTGGATTAAGAGCTGAGATATTTCTGTATACAAACACAGCTTGATACCCTATTACTGCTTTTATTTTAATGTGGAGTGTGGCATTGAAATATCTATGACATGGTCACATGCACTTTAAAATGGATCGTCACCTCATCCCAGAGTATTTTTTAAATAAATTAATTTAGATAGAACAAACAAATCTTTTTATGTTTTGTATTTCCTGAATCGTGGGAATGATAGTTTGCTATTTCATTTTGAATCTCTCCTGTTGCACTCATCAGCGAGCAAAAGTGTCCAAAATCTGACTTGCATAGAATCAGAACCCTTTCCTTCTGTAGCTGTACTCTTTCAATTGTTATTTTAAAAGGATAAAATAGATATTAAAGTCTGTGCAGTTGCTTTAAGCTTGTTGATAGACTGGATTGATTGCTAGGAAGGTTTACTCTTGTAAATGCCTCTCTCAGGTTGTGAATTGCATTTGAAGAAATGCTTTTCTCTTTTTCCTACCTACCAGGAGCAGCTCCGAAAGGAGGAAGGAGAAATCAAGAGATGCAGCAAGATGCAGAAGAAGCAAAGAAACCGAAGTTTTCTATGAACTGGCACATGAGCTGCCCCTGCCTCACAACATCAGTTCCCACCTGGACAAGGCCTCCATAATGCGCCTGGCAATCAGTTTCCTTCGCACTCACAAGCTTCTGTCTTCAGGTAAGGTTTGGCTAAAACAAGTAGATATGGCTACCAAGTTGATCATAGAATCATAGAATGGTTTGGGTTGGAAGGGACCTTCAAGATCATCTAGTTCCAACCCCACTGCTATGGGCAGGGACATCATCTTGGTAAGAATTGTGCATGTCCTTGGGTTGTGAGGATACAAGTGGGATTTAAGATAGGTTGGTGGGGTTTTTTTAATCAGAATTATGTATTTCATCTGTAAAAAGCTGAATAATATTTGTCATATAAGGTCTTCATCACTAAAATAATGAGGTTTGCCTCCACAAAAACAAATCTCAGAATTCTTCAGTGTGGTTTTATTAAGCTCTGTTACAAGATTCAGAATTCACACACTTCTTACTCAGCTTCCATGGTGAAACAATCACAGAATCATGTCAGGGATTGGAAGGGACCTCAAGAGATCATCTTGTCCAGTCCCCCTGCCAGAGCAGGAACAAGTACATTTATTACTTAGCATGGCAAGCAGTTTTGTGCCAGTTAATTTGAAAGACAGCTAGGAACTTCTGGATGTCCATTATTTTATTTGAATTGTGTTATACCCTGGTAATGAGTAACAGGTAGATTGTTTATGGCAATGTAGACCAAGACAGCTAACACAAACAACTTTTAATACTTGACATAATTGCAACCTGTTTAAACAGAATCTTGCTTATGATGAATTAGTAAGAAATATGAACCAGCATCAGTTTCACTGCCTGTGAAAACCAATAAAATTAGCAGTGTTCTCATTTTCCACCTGTATTTGAATAATCACTTTGATGGAAGCCTGTGGTTTGAGTAGGCTTGTGAGATCAATGGAAACCACCAGTGTTTCTGAGGAAGCTTTCACACTGTGACCTGTAAGTGTTCAGAATATGTTAACAAGACAATGTCTGCATTGTTTGTGGAAGGTAAATCCAAAATTTTATCTTTTCCTTCAAAACTCTTGATAAGGTCATGATTCCACTTCCTCTCTTTAGAATAAAGTCGAATTATGTCATACCAATCACTTTAATAAATGTGTCCCTGCCTATGGCAGGGGCGTTGGAGCTAGATGATCTTTAAGGTCTCTTCCAACCCAAACTATTCTATGATTCTATTAGGAGGTATCTCATTTTGTGGAACAGGATGCTGTTGGTTTGTTATTGGTTATTCTGAGAAATGTGACAAGTTTGATTCTGCTCCTGTATGCCTCTTATTTTTCATTGCTTCTTTGGGTTCTGCTAAGACTATTGTATAAAATGTGGGTATTTTCATCTTAGCTTATAGAATGTGGTTTTAACATTTACTTTTGTGAAAGAGAAGTTTATTTGCTGACAGTGTTTGTTGCAGTGTTTGCAAACAATCTCTGATTTCATCAGGTAATTGATACTTGAAGTCAAGTTGCGTAAACAGGTAAATGTTCTTAAAAGTGCCATACACCAAGCCAATTTGTTAGTAACTTTCTCATAAAACACAACTTTAGCTTTTCACTGATTTATATGACACAAACTAGAGGTTGGCACAGCACAGGAAAAGCAAACTGTGACAGATAATACCAACAAACTGTATGTCTATGAAGCTTGACATGAAATAGTTTGATCCTGTCATCATCAGAAACATATATTTGCTTCCCTGGAAACTGCTGTGTTTAAAGTGAGATTTTCAAGTATAGTGAAGTTTCTTGCTGAGGTAAATACAGATAAAACATTTTTAATGCTTCTCCAGTGTTAAGGTTTAAGCTTATCATCACTATGATGATAGTGATGACAAGTCCATATAGTACTCATACATACACATGATTTTTTGGTGACAGTGTTTGAAAAACAGTGTGGTTCATGTAGCTTATATCCACTTTCCTGAAGTACCTCCAGGACCCAGTAGGTAGAAAGAGATCTGCAATTGAAATGTTACAGTAGTGACAGGCTTTGATTTAGTATTTAGGGGCTTTCTCTATGTTAGCTATTTGCTTAACCTTAAAACTGATGCACTTTCCCAGCATAAATATTGACTTGGAGTAAGTCCTCTCATTAAAATTCTTGTTGTTAGTGAAATGCAGACCTGTTCATTGCTGCATCTTTAGCTACTGGGGATGTAGGGGAAAAAATTAAAATCTTTAGCTCTTCTATTTGTAGGAATTGAGCTTAAGGTACTTTAAAGGGACAGATTTTACTGGGAAAGCTGAATGTTATTTTCTGACAAGGAGAAATAAAAGTCCTCAAGCCAGAAACCCAATATTTGCTGGTAAAGGCTACTTAATTTGTGAATATAACTAACATTTAAATTAGAAAGCTAAACAAGGAGGCTGAAAATTTAAGCCCTGAGTATTTGAAAGATAAAACTTGTCAGGAATTGGAATAAAAAGGCATCAGGGAGAGAACTTTGGCTGTCAGAATAATGACTTCAGAGTATTATTTTTTCCTTGTGGCAATTGCCTGACAGTTTACACTCGTTGAAACTCCTGACTTTTAAGGGTGTAGAGCAACTGCTCTGGCCAAAGTAAATCTTCAGCAGGTTGAGAGCTGTTTCTTGCTCTCAGGAGACAAGGCTGTAAAACTGAATGCAGACATTTCTGGCAGGTGAGCTTTTTTTTCAAAAAAATACCACCCTTCAGGACTGATTAACACCATTGCCACACAGTAGCTGCTTATAACTTGTACTGTTGCTGCTTTTCTGATCTTATGCTATAAAAGCAGAATTTAAGTCTTTGATGGTGGGCTCTGGATAATGTCAGCATTTTACAGGGACATTGGCTTTCACTAGGAGGCCATTTGATTAAGTTCAAATTGTTATAATTTCAATACAGCTTTGACTCGCAGATGAGGAAATTTGCTTCTTATCATGTTTTGATGAGAGTTGGAGCAAATGGACACTGGGCTTGTGTGGTGCCTGGCTTTAGCTTTAAACCCTTTCTGAGCCCCAAGCAAAGCTGTCCCTGTTTCACATGCATGTTTAGCAGGCTGGAATCTGGCCATTAGTTCTGCATTGCATTTGAGGAGTCTGATTTGACTGATGGGGAGCATGGGGGTTACTGTGCCATCTCTGACATGGGACTGGGAAACTGGGATGTGAAGAACCTGCAGTGTGAAAGCAAGAGAATCAAGTGCTTGCCCCAGCCTGCAGATTCACCCTTTGCTTTAAGTTGTCTTCAGGGAAATAGTTTTGATTGTTTGGGCTTGAAACTTAGTGTAAACTGGAGTTAAGCATATTTGTTTTGTCACTGATTAGGACATTAAAATAACATTTACAGTTTTATATAGCTAAAGGAGTTGGGGTTGTTCAGCCTAGAGAAGAGAAGGGGTGACCTTAGGCTCAGGGGGGACCTCATACTAGCTTATCAATACCAGAAGGGAGCCTACAGAAAGGCAGGGGTAGGACTTTTTAATAGGATAACTGATGGAAGGACTAGGAATAATGGATATAAATTGGAAGAGGGTAGATTCAAGCTAGATATGAGAAAGAAATTCTTTATGGTGAGGGTGGAGAGACACTGGAACAGGTTGCCCAGAGAGGTTGTGGATGTGCCCTGTCTGGGAGTGTTTAAGGCCATGCTGGACTTGGCACTAAAGCAACCTCATCTAGTGGGAGGTGTCCCTGCCTATGGCAGGGAGGTTGGAACTAGATGGTCCCTTCCAACCCAAACTATTCCATGATTCCATATAAGCACATATATACACCATCACTAAAACAAGCTTGCAGTAGAAAAATACTTCAAAAGGTAGCAAAGAGTAAAGTAACATTCAATTAGCATTTTTGTTCTTTATTATTTTTTCTATTAAAATCTACTGGTTCAGCAGATTTTTTTATATTACTGTTTGTGGGCGCTGTTCTCAAACACAAACACACCTCTTCATTTCATGGTGGTTTTGCTGGGACCCAGGAGAGCAAAGGCCTTCCCAGGACTGTATCTTCATCTTTCTGCAAGCTGATGCTCCAGATGGGATTTCAGAGATGGCTGCAGGCAAGTCGCCAGCCTCAGTCCGCTGGCATCGAGTGTCTCATGCCCCTTGCTATTATTCCCTGACTCGGAATGGGGCTTTTCACTTGTGTAACCCGGGCTGTTTTACTAGCTGTGTCTGCATAATGATTATTTATCTGTCAGGAAGCCAAGGCCTAAGGGAATCTATGCCCACATTCTTCCAGCAGGTGAATGGCAGAGCCCACGAATCTGAGCCCTCATTGAGGAGAGCTCTCCCGCTACGTGCCTCAGAAAATCCCAGCTTCTGGGTTTGCAGAGTGCACGTCTCCTGCTGCAGGAGCCTGAGCTTGGCCCTTGTATCCTATCATAATAGGAAATAGCTGGTTGTATATCTCAGAGTTCAAAAGGGTAAAAAATACCAGGCTTTGCTTTATAAAAGTCGCTGCTTTACTTAGTAACACGTTTCCCTTTGATTTTCACAGTAGGCAATTCTGTGTGGGAATGTTGGAGAGGAAGCCTTTAACATTTAGAAAATGCAGGCTGTTCGTCTGAGGGGCTGATTGAGATTAGTATCACAGGAAGCAAACTGAAACAATGGCTTTATAATTCTGTTTCCATGTTGTGAGCAGAACAGTACAAGGGGGTATATAAATGGAATGCTGAGTAGAAATCTCATTTAATTATGACCGTCTTAAATATTTTTCAACATGCCTCCCAATTCCATTGGCATATTACGTTTTTGCCATCGTCACATTCAAATGTTAGGGATAAATTTAGAACTGGTCTTTGTTCAGGTTCAAGTAAAGGTTTTGGTCCCATAGATTTGGTGCTGAGAATAGATTGTTTGATGCTTATCGGTGGTGGAGCTTTGACATTTGGGATGTTGTGTCCTTGAATAAAGTAAGAAAAAATTATAGCAGTGCTAGCCCCTTGTTACACTCAAGTATAGCCAGAAAGTTAGGCTAATGCTGCTTGGGGAGTTAATAGATGGCTAAAGAGAAATAATTTAGTCTTTTGTTGAAGAATGGCTGACATGGTNCCTTGTTACACTCAAGTATAGCCAGAAAGTTAGGCTAATGCTGCTTGGGGAGTTAATAGATGGCTAAAGAGAAATAATTTAGTCTTTTGTTGAAGAATGGCTGACTTGGTTAACAGCTAACATCATAGTAGTTGCTAAGGCTGCCTCAGTCTCCTTTTGTCTCAATGTGAGGAAGAAGGTTTACTTTAGGAAGCCTGTATAGGCAGATAGTACTAAAAATTTTAAATATTTCTTAAATATTTTTAAATATTACAGGAACCAGAACTCTTTGGTGCTGGTGAGTTTTCTGTGTGCCAAGACTTGAGTCAGGCTAATCAGCCAAACACAGTTTTCTCAGCTTTCTTTAATCCCATCCCAATTGTGTTGTCCACCCGGGTGTCTTTTCTCTGCAGAGACCCAGCAAAGGAAGCTGGATGGGAGTTGGTCCTGTGCAGGCAGACGGAGGCAGAAAAAAGGGGAGGGAGCAGGGAAGCAGACGGGAAGTTGTTTGGGAGAAGGGAGGCCACAAGGAAGCTGGTGTGAAGTTGTTTCAAGGGAAGGAGACAACAGAGCCGGAAAGCCAGCAGGGAGCAAAAGGGAAAAAATAACTTTTCCCTGGGCTTTTAAGAGGGAGGGCAGACTGTAGGGAGAAGTGATGTGGGCATTGTTTTTGAATGTCTGGACAAACTGCATCTAATGTCAGCCCATTGTGCCATAAAAGACTGCTTGAAAATAGAATGTCTACCCGTTGCTTGAGAGTGGAGCTGGCAGCTGAGTGCTTTGGCTGTGGGAAGTGATGTCCCTTTTCTAGGAAGGTGCATCAGAAGGTCCCAGCGGGCTGATGGGATGCTGTATCCCAATGTTCAACACAAATAGCTGCAGGATTCAAAGCACCTTCCCGGGAGCAACATCTGAATGACACAAACTCTGCAATCAAGACAATGCCAGCATAAGTGTTTTCTTTATCAAAGTTGCTTGTGCGCCTGGAGATAAGAGCCCTTCAGGAAGCCTCAAGTTTAAGAGGAGCTTTTTCTTGATGGATCTAAATTGAAAGCTTTTACTGAGCACGTTGAAAATATCAAATATCCCCTTGAACAGGATGTAATGCCCTGTCTAAAAGAAAAAAAAAAAGAAAAAGGAACAACAAAAAAAATCGGTTGCTTTACTTTGATACAAAACAAGAAACCAGTAAGAGAGACATGTCTGTCTCAAAGGTGCTCTCTCATGCAGGATGCTCTTAGATCTTCCCTAACTTTTTCCACCAACATCAAGCAGTTTTCACATCCTTCCTTTGGACTGGCAGCTATAACCTGGTGTCTGTTAATGCACAATATCCAAGCAACTTTCTGGTATTTACAGGATCCAGGATTAGAGACAAAGCCATGAAAATTATGTGTAGGTGACAATGTTATCTGCACTAAACCCCCTTTTTATCACTCTCTACCTCCTGAATTGACCCGAAGAGTCCCTTTGAATCTTGATCAAAGGTGTTAAGAAGGAGTCTAGGCTGTTTACTAGGAGATTGTTTATACCTGAGCAGTTACTTCTTGTAAGGAGAGCCTGGTTTTTGAGCCTTCAGACTCGTTCCAAGAGGCTGGACTGAAGGAAATGAGCAAGCATCTACGGAAAAAGTGTTCTTAAACTTGGGAACAGTGCACATCCTGACAGTGAGAATTAATCAAAGCTTGTTTACAAGAGCTATTTTTAGCATAAAAGGTTATCATAAACACTGCAATAAGCATTTGCCATTAAAGTTCAAAGTTTCTTGTTGATAAATAATTCTGCTTTGGCAGTTAGATTTCTTTTTTTTTTTTTCCCTTAATATAGAGCTGAATAAAAAATATTTAACTGCAATTCAATGAAAACCTGGACATGGACTGAAAAATACTGAATCAAAAGTTGATGCATGCCATGAGACACTGTCCTGGGGCAGTAAATAAAGTGGATGACCCATCAAACTGGGACATAGAATCATAGAATAGTTTGGGTTGGAAGGGACCTTAAAGATCATCGAGTTCCAACCCCCCTGTCATGAGACAGTTGTTCTGCTCCAGATTCTGCTGTAGCTCTGAGTCACCCCAGGGAGGCCACTGTCTTTCTCTCTGGCTCTCTGATGTGTTTGAAGGTCTCTCAATCTGAGACAGACAGGGATTCTCCCTCCTTTGTAGGCTTCCCAGAGCAGCATGAGCACAGTCTTGGCTGGAATCCATACATCCAACTATAATATGAAAAATTATATTGCAGTACTTCATGCTAATGAATTTGCTATCAATTTATGGTTAAACTGGCATATTTGCACTCCAGTCTCCCTGCTATACTGTCATGATTCTGAAATAAGATACTCTCGTTAGCAAAGATGGAAAATGTTGCAAGAAAAAATAAGAAACTCATCCTTATTTCAAAATCTAATTAGCAGCTATTTTGAAAAGCATTACCTATGCCAAAACCCATGCTTGAAAATCAAGGTCTTTTAGGCTTGGAAAATTATGTCAAGTCTAAATGGAGTGCTGTTACTTGGATAAAGTGACCTTGTGGAAACCAAGTTCTGCCCCTATACCTCCTCATGCTAACGTACTCTCATTTAAGTCCAGCTTTTTATCCATATGAAGTTGAAATATCTGATGCCAAAGTGGAGGACTTTAGGGATTTCTGAGAGTAGTTTGCAGGAGCAGTGGCTTTATTTGTTTTTCTTCTGCAAAGTAGATTCTTTCTAAAGCAAACCAGATTTTTGCTAGTGGCCATAACTAAACAGCTACTGATTTTTCAGTCTCATAACATGTGTATATCCTCTATGTATTAGTAGCTAGTGATTTTCTCAGGAGAAAGGGTGCAAGGTATAATGCTGTAGCTACAGTCATCTGAGAGACTGGTATTTATTATTTATATTACTATAATTATACTAAGTTCCCAATACAGGGCATAGTGGGACTGCTACAGTGATGCCCAGCATACTTTTTTTACTGCAGACTGAGGTTCTTCAAGTACTTAACATGCTTCAAGGGTTTAGTGCAGATGACACCTTCTGGGATTGTATGTTTGCTACTACAATAAAGAAACTGGATACAGTAGAAGACATGAGCACCTTTGGTGTAGCCTCCAGTGCCTGGGCTCCCTTGGGCATGCTGCTTTCTTGGTGGCAGCAGCATCATGGTCCCTGGAGGCACTTTCTGCCTGTCTGATGATGCTTAATGTTTCCTCACTCCATCTTTGAAATTAAATATTACATGAAACCCATATCTGCTAGTGCCTCTTGCCTGGTGTGACCAGGGCTGCTAAGGGGGAAGGCAGGCACACAGCATGGTTTGAGTTATCAGGGAAGCTGGAGGGTGTCTGCAAAACACCTTAGTCTTACTTTTGGGTTATTTGAGAAGGGGTGCACAGCAGCACAAACCTTCTTCCCACCCTCCTCCCAGTTCACATCATGGATGCCTGTGGCTGGATGAAGGTAATTTTAACATGAGAGTTGAACTTTGAGCCAGCAACCTCCTATAACCGTGTGCTGGATATATCTTTAAGTACTGTGCTCAGCTAGGACATTATGGGTTTGAACTCGTAGTGCTGATGTGAGTGATCCTATGTCCTCTGTGTGTTTGTACAAGTAATATAATTTATATACATGGAAAAGCAAACTTAATCATCTGATAATACAAGTAAAGTGTTTGTCTTTCACTGTTGGAGGCATTTAAGAATACAAATGCATTGAATAGCCTTCCTGCCTTTGAATGGTCATGTTTTGTTAATGCAAACTTAATGAGCTGGGAAAAAAAATGGAAAGGAGGGTCTGGGGATAGAGCTGAAAAGTCATTTTTTTCTCTGAACCCACACTTGGCTGATTGTCTTGGGTGATAGCCATGCTCCCTGCTGAATAAACCATTTGTTTGCTTCCGGAAAAGTAAAAAAAGACCCTTGACATTCTTAACACAGCAGAAACAAGCTTGGGAGCAGATGGTCCCTTACCTTTTTCTTTTTTTTTTTTTTTTTTTTTATTTTTCCTTCCCTAAATGTCATTATGGTCAAAGTGCATACTATTCAAATATATTCTTGTGTATTTTCTGTATTTTAGATGCTAGCCCTGATGTAATTTCCTGAAGTCAGTTGCTTTGTACTGAGGAGGAACTGGCCCCTGCACATGTCATTAGAATTGCAGTGCAGGGCCACAAAGTGGTAAATCCCCCAGCCTGTGCTGCCCATCCCCAGAGAGCATCTCCTCTTCCCTGCTGCCAAATGGTGGCACAGAGAGGCTAAGTGTGGTAAATGAATGTGCCAAATAGCTCTGGGGCTGAGTCTGTTTCTTCCCTCATTTGCACGATGGGTAAGAAGCTGCTGCTGTAGGACAGTGGTTGAGGAGAGGGATGCAGAACCAGCAGCCAGCATCACATTGGCCTCCACCCATCTGCTTCAAAGAGCAGCTTGGTGGGGTCTGCTTTGCAAAGGCTCATTCCTCTGCATTTCATGGAATCATAAAATAGT